>LFJQ01000140.1:0-108811 GCA_001182835.1 Oropetium thomaeum | reverse complement strand
GTAATGAAACTCTCCGAAACACTCCAAACATGTTTCTTTGGCCCAACGGAGTGTATTGGACGCGTTTGTTGGTGTCCTTCAACGGAAGGGTTCGATATGTGCGACGGCGCGTCTCGATCAAATCGGGTGCCGTTTTCGCACCACTTTTACTTCATAATGAAACTCTCCGAAACAAAACAAACATGTTTCTTTGGCCCAACGGAGTGTATTGGACACGTTTGTTGGTGTGCTTCAACGGAAGGGTTCCGATATGTGCGACGGCGCGACACATCAAATCGGGTGCCGTTTTCGCACCACTTTTACTTCCGTAATGAACTCTCCGAAACACTCCAAACATGTTTCTTTGGCCCAACGAGTGTATTGACGCGTTTGTTGGTGTCCTTCAACGGAAGGGTTCCAATATGTGCGACGGCGCGTCTCGATCAAAACGGGTGCCTTTTCGCAATACTTTTACTTCCGTAATGAACTCTCCGAAACACACAAACATGTTTCTTTGGCCCAACGGAGTGTATTGGACGCGTTTGTTGGTGTGCTTCAACGGAATGCTTGGATGTGTCCGTCGGCGCGTTTCGGAAAAACGGGTGCCGTTTGCACCACTTTTCTTCCGTAATGAAACTCTCCGAAGCACTCCAAACATGTTTTTTGGCCCAACGGAGTGTATTGGATGCGTTTGTTGGTGTGCTCAACGGAATGCTTCGGATGTGTCGTCGGCGCATTTCAACAAAAGCGGTGCCGTTTTCGCACCACTTTTACTTCCGTAATGAAACTCTCCGAAACACTCCAAACATGTTTCTTTGGCCAACGGAGTGTATTGGACGCGTTTGTCGTGTCTTCAACGGAAATATGGACGGCGCGTCTCGATCAAATCGGGTGCCGTTTTCGCACCACTTTTACTTCCGTAATGAAACTCTCCGAAACACTCCAAACATGTTTCTTTGGCCAACGGAGTGTATTGGACGCGTTTGTTGGTGTCCTTCAACGGAAGGGTTCCGATATGTGCGACGGCGCGTCTCGATCAAATCGGTGCCGTTTTCGCACCACTTTTACTTCCGTAATGAAACTCTCCGAAAGACACCAAACATGTTTCTTTGGCCCAACGGAGTGTATTGGACGCGTTTGTTGGTGTGCTTCAACGGAAGGGTTCTGATATGTGCGACGGCGCGTCTCGATCAAATCGAGTGCCGTTTTCGCACCACTTTTACTTCCGTAATGAAACTCTCCGAAACACTCCAAACATGTTTCTTTGGCCAACGGAGTGTATTGGACGCGTTTATTGGTGTCCTTCAAAGGGTTCCAATATGTGCGACGGCGCGTCTCGATCAAATCGAGTGCCGTTTCCGCACCACTTTTACTTCCGTAATGAAACTCTCCGAAGCACTCCAAACATGTTTCTTTGGCTCAACGGAGTGTATTGGATGCGTTAGTTGGTGTGCTTCAATGGAATGCTTCGGATGTGTCGTTGGCGCATTTCGCGAAAGCCGGGTGCCGTTTTCGCACCACTTTTACTTCCGTAATGAAACTCTTCGAAACACACCAACATGTTTGTTTCGCCCAACGGAGTGTATCGGACGCGTTTGTCAGTGTGCTCCAATAGAATGGTTCCGATGTGCGTGACGGCGCGTCTTGATCAAATCGGCTGCCGTTTTCGCATCACTTTTACTTCAGTAATGAAACTCTCCGAAACACTCCAAACATGTTGTTTGGCCCAACAGAGTGTATCAGACGGGTTGTCAGTGTGCTCCAATAGAATGGTTCCCATGTGCGTGACGGCGCGCTCAATCAAATCAGGGTGCCGTTTTCGCATCACTTTTACTTCAGTAATGAAACTCTCCGAAACACTCCAAACATGTTTCTTTGGCCCAACGGAGTGTATTGGACGCGTTTGTTGGTGTCTTCAACGGAAGGGTTCCGATATGTGCGACGGCGCGTCTCGATCAAATCGAGTGCCGTTTTCGCACCTCTTTTACTTCGTAATGAAACTCTCCGAAACACCCAAACATGTTTCTTTGGCCCAACGGAGTGTATTGGACGCGTTTGTTGGTGTCCTTCAACGGAAGGGTTCCAATATGTGCGACGGCGCGTCTCGATCAAATCGGGTGCGTTTTCGCCCCACTTTTAGTTCCGTAATGCAACTCTCCGAAACACACCAAACATGTTTCTTTGGCCCACGGAGTGTATTGGACGCGTTTGTTGGTGTGCTTCAACGGAATGCTTTGGATGTGTCCGTCGGCGCGTTTCGGGAAAATCGGCGTCGTTTCCGCACCACTTTTACTTCCGTAATGAAACTCTCCGAAGCACTCCAAAACATGTTTCTTTGGCCCAACGGAGTGTATTGGATGCGTTTGTTGGTGTGCTTCAACGGAATGCTTCGGATGTGTCCCGGCGCATTTCGCGAAAGCCGGGTGCCGTTTCGCACCACTTTTTACTTCGTAATGAAACTCTTCGAAACACCCAAACATGTGTTTGGCCCAACGGAGTGTATCGGACGCGTTTGTCAGTGTGCTCCAATGAATGGTTCCGATGTGCGTGACGGTGCGTCTCGATCAAATCAGGTGCCGTTTTCGCATCACTTTACTTCAGTGATGAAACTCTCGAAACACTCTAACATGTTTCTTTGGCCCAACGGAGTGTCGAACGGAGTGCTTCCCAACAAATCGGGTGCCGTTTTTTTACTTCTGTAATGAAACTCTCCGAAACACTCCAAACATGTTTCTTTGGCCCAACGGAGTGTATTGGACGCGTTTGTTGGTGTCCTTCAACGGAAGGGTTCCGATATGTGCGACGGCGCGTCTCGATCAAATCGGGTGCCGTTTTCGCACCACTTTTACTTCCATAATGAAACACTCTGAACACACCAAACATATTTTCTTTGGCCCAACGGAGTGTATTGGACGCCTTTGTTGGTGTGCTTAAACGGAAGGGTTGCGATATGTGCGACGGCGCGTCTCGATCAAATCGGGTGCCGTTTTCGCACCACTTTTACTTCCGTAATGAAACTCTCCGAAACACTCCAAACATGTTTTCTTTGGCCCAACGGAGTGTATTGGACGCGTTTTGGTGTCCTTCAACGGAAGGGTTCCAATGTGCGACGGCGCGTCTCGATCAAATCGGGTGTCGTTTTCGCACCACTTTTACTTCCGCAATGGAACTCTCCAAACATGTTTCTTTGGCCCAACGGAGTGTATTGCGCGTTTGTTGGTGTGCTTCAACGGAATGCTTTGATGTGTCCGTCGGCGCGTTTCGGAAAAACGGGTGCCGTTTCTGCACCACTTTTCTTCCGTAATGAAACTCTCCGAAGCACTCCAAACAAGTTTCTTTGGCCCAACGAAGTGTATTGGATGCGTTTGTTGGTGTGGTTCAACGGAATGCTTCGGATGTGTGGTCGGCGCATTTCACGAAACCGGTGCCGTTTTCGCACCACTTTACTTCCGTATGAAACTCTCCGAAACACACCAAACATGTTTCTTTGGCCCAACGAAGTGTATTGGACGCGTTTGTTGGTGTGCTTCAACGGAATGTTCGGATGTGTCGTCGGCGCGTTTCACGAAAGCCGGTGCCGTTTTCGCACCACTTTTACTTCCGTAATGAAAACTCTCCGAAACACTCCAAACATGTTTCTTTGGGCCCAACGGAGTGTATTGGACGCGTTTGTTGTGTCCTTCAACGGAAGGGTTCCAATGTGCGACGGTGCGTCTCCATCAAATCGGATGCGTTTCCGCCCCACTTTTAGTTCCGTAATGGAACTCTCCGAAACACACCAACATGTTTCTTTGGCCCAACGGAGTGTATTGGACGCGTTTGTTGGTGTGCTTCAACGGAATGCTTTTATGTGTCCGTCGGCGCGTTTCGGGAAAATCGGGTGCCGTTTGCACCACTTTTACTTCCGTAATCAAACTCTCCGAAACTCCAAACATGTTCTTTGGCCCAACGGAGTGTATTGGATCGTTAGTTGGTGTGCTTCAACTTCAGATGTGTCGTTGGCGCATTTCGCGAAAGCCGGGTGCCGTTTTCGCACCACTTTTACTTCCGTAATGAAACTCTCGAAACACACCAAACATGTTTGTTTGCCCAACGGAGTGTAGGACGCGTTGTCAGTGTGCTCCAATAGGAATGGTTCCGATGTGCGTGACGGCGCGTCTCGATCAAATCGGGTGCCGTTTTCGCGTCACTTTAGTTCTGTAATGAAACTCTCCAAAACACTCCAAACATGTTGTTTGGCCCAACGGAGTGTATCGGACACGTTTGTCAGTGTCCTCCAAGAATGGTTCCCATGTGCGTGACGGCGCGTCTCAATCAAATCGGGTGCCGTTTTCGCATCACTTTAACTTCAGTAATGCAACTCTCCGAAACACTCAAAAATGTTTCTTTGGCCCAACGGAGTGTTTGGACGCGTTTGTTGGTGTCCTTCAATGGAAGGGTTCCGATATGTGCGACGGCGCGTCTCGATCAAATCGGGTGCCGTTTTCGCACCACTTTTACTTCCGTAATGAAACTCTTCGAAACACTCCAAACATGTTTCTTTGGCCCAACGGAGTGTATTGGATGCATTTGTTGGTGTGCTTCAATGGAATGCTTCAGATGTGTCGTTGGCGCATTTTCGCGAAAGCCGGGTGCCGTTTTCGCACCACTTTTACTTCCGTAATGAAACTCTCGAAACACACCAAACATGTTTGTTTCGCCCAACGGAGTGTATCGGACGCGTTTGTCAGTGTGCTCCAATAGAATGGTTCCGATGTACGTGACGGCGCGTCTCGATCAAATCGGGTGCCGTTTTCGCGTCACTTTTACTTCAGTGATGAAACTCTCCAAAACACTCCCAAACATGTTTGTTTGGCCCAACGGAGTGTATCGGACACGTTTGTCAGTGTCCTCCAATAGAATGGTTCCCATGTGCGTGACGGCGCGTCTCGATCAAATCGGGTGCCGTTTTCGCACCACTTTTACTTCCGTAATGAAACTCTCCGAAACACTCCAAACATGTTTCTTTGGCCCAACGGAGTGTATTGGATGCGTTAGTTGTGTGCTTCAATGGACTGCTTCGATGTGTCGTTGGCGCATTTTCGCGAAAGCCGGGTGCCGTTTTCGCACCATTTTACTTCCGTAATGAAACTCTTCTAACACCAAACATGTTTGTTTCGCCCAACGGAGTGTATCGGACGCGTTTGTCAGTGTGCTCCAATAGAATGGTTCCGATGTGCGTGACGGCGCGTCTCGATCAAATCGGGTGCCGTTTTCGCGTCACTTTTACTTCAGTGATGAAACTCTCCAAAACACTCCAAACATGTTGTTTGGCCCAACGGAGTGTATCGGACACGTTTGTCAGTGTCCTCAATAGAATGGTTCCCATGTGCGTGACGGCGCGTCTCGATCAAATCGGGTGCCGTTTTCGCATCACTTTAACTTCAGTAATGAAACTCTCCGAAACACTCCAAAATGTTTCTTTGGCCCAACGGAGTGTATTGGACGCGTTTGTTGGTGTCCTTCAATGGAAGGGTTCCGATATGTGCGACGGCGCGTCTCGATCAAATCGGGTGCCGTTTTCGCACCACTTTTACTTCCGTAATGAAACTCTCCGAAACACTACAAACATGTTTCTTTGGCCCAACGGAGTGTATTGGATGCGTTAGTTGGTGTGCTTCAATGGAATGCTTCAGATGTGTCGTTGGCGCATTTCGCGAAAGCGGGGTGCCGTTTTCGCACCACTTTTACTTCCGTAATGAAACTCTTCGAAACACACCAAACATGTTTGTTTCCCAACGGAGTGTATCGGACGCGTTTGTCAGTGTGCTCCAAAAAATGGTTCCGATGTGCGTGACGGCGCGTCTCGATCAAATCGGGTGCCGTTTTCGCGTACTTTTACTTAAGTAATGAAACTCTCCAAACACTCCAAACATGTTTGTTTGGCCCAACGGAGTGTATCGGACATGTTTGTCAGTGTCCTCCAATAGAATGGTTCCCATGTGCGTGACGGCGCGTCTCAATCAAATCGGGTGCCGTTTTCGCATCACTTTAACTTCAGTAATGAAACTCTCCGAAACACTCCAAACATGTTTCTTTGGCCCAACGGAGTGTATTGGACACGTTTGTTGGGTGCTTCAACGGAATGCTTCCGATGTGTGCGATGGCGCGTCTCGATCAAATGGGTGCCGTTTTCGCACCACTTTTACTTCCGTAATTAAACTCTCCAAAACACTACAAACATGTCTCTTTGGCCCAACGGAGTGTATTGGACGCGTTTGTTGGTGTCCTTCAACGGAAGGGTTCCGATATGTGCAATGGCGCGTCTCGATCAAATCGGGTGCCGTTTTCGCACCACTTTTACTTCCGTAATGAACTCTCCGAAACACACCAAACATGTTTGTTTGGCCCAACGGAGTGTATTGGACACGTTTGTTAGTGTGCTTCAACGGAATGCTTCGGATGTGTCGTCGGCGCGTTTCGCGGAAACCGGGTGCCGTTTTCGCACCACTTTTACTTCCGTAATGAAACTCTCCGAAAACACACCAAACATGTTTGTTTGGCCCCAACGGAGTGTATGGACGCGTTTGTCGGTGTGCTCCAATAGAATGGTTCCGATGTGCGTGACGGCGCGTCTCGATCATATAGGGGCCGTTTCGCACCACTTTTACTTCCGTAATGAAACTCTCTGAAACACTCCAAACATGTTTGTTTGGCCCAACGGAGTGTATTGGACGCGTTTGTTAGTGTGCTCCAATAGAAGGGTTCCGATATGTGCGACGGCGCGTCTCGATCAAATCGGGTGCCGTTTCGCATCACTTTTACTTCCGTAATGAAACTCTCCGAAAACACTCCAAACATGTTTCTTATTGGGACCTTAGTTGTGTGCTTCAATGGAATGCTTCAGATGTGTCGTTGGCGGCATTTCGCGAAAAGCCGGGTGCCGTTTTCGCACCACTTTTACTTCCGGTAATGAAACTCTTCGAAACACACCAAACATGTTTGTTTCGCCCAACGGAGTGTATCGGACGCGTTTGTCAGTGTGCTCCAATAGAATGGTTCCGATGTACGTGACGGTGCGTCTCGATCAAATCGGGTGCCGTTTTCGCGTCACTTTTACTTCAGTGATGAAACTCTCCAAAACACTCCAAACATGTTGTTTGGCCCAACGGAGTCTATCGGACACGTTTGTCAGTGTCCTCCAATAGAATGGTTCCCATGTGCGTGACGGCGCGTCTCGATCAAATCGGGTGCCGTTTCGCACCACTTTTACTTCCGTAATGAAACTCTCCGAAACACTCCAAACATGTTTCTTTGGCCCAACGGAGTGTATTGGACGCGTTTGTTGGTGTCCTTCAAGCGGAAGTTCCAATATGTGCGACGGCGCGTCTCGATCAAATCGGGTGTCGTTTTCGCCCCACTTTTAGTTCCGTAATGCAACTCTCCGAAACACATCAAACATGTTTTTTGGCTTGACGGAGTGTATTGGACGCGTTTGTTGGTGTGCTTCAACGGAATGCTTGGATGTGTCCGTCGGCGCGTTTCGGGAAAATCGGGCGTCGTTTCCGCACCACTTTTACTTCCGTAATGAAACTCTCCGAAGCACTCCAAACATGTTTCTTTGGCCCAACGGAGTGTATTGGATGCGTTTGTTGGTGTGCTCCAATGGAATGGTTCCGATGTGCGTTGCGGCGCGTCTCGATCAAATCAGGTGCCGTTTTCGCATCACTTTTACTTCAGTGATGAACTCTACGAAACACTCTAAACATGTTTCTTTGGCCCAACGGAGTGTATTGGACGCGTTTCTTGATGTGCTTCAACGGAGTGCTTCGGATGTGTCCATCGGCGCGTTTCACGGAAATCGGGGTGCCGTTTCCGCACCACTTTTACTTCTGTAATGAAACTCTCCGAAACACTCCAAACATGTTTCTTTGGCCCAACGGAGTGTATTGGACGCGTTTGTTGGTGTCCTTCAACGGAAGGGTTCCGATATGTGCGACGGCGCGTCTCGATCAAACCGGGTGCCGTTTTCGCACCACTTTTACTTCCATAATGAAACACTCTGGAACACACCAAACATATTTCTTTGGCCCAACGGAGTGTATTGGACGCGTTTGTTGGTGTGCTTAAACGGAAGGGTTGCGATATGTGCGACGGCGCGTCTCGATCAATCGGGTGCCGTTTTCGCACCACTTTTACTTCCTTAATGAAACTCTCCGAAACACTCCAAACATGTTTCTTTGGCCCAACGGAGTGTATTGGACGCGTTGGTTGGTGTCCTTCAACGGAAGGGTTCCAATATGTGCGACGGCGCGTCTCGATCAAAACGGGTGTCGTTTTCGCACCACTTTTACTTCCGCAATGGAACTCTCCGAAACATGTTTCTTTGGCCCAACGGAGTGTATTGTACGCGTTTGTTGGTCTGCTTCAACGGAATGCTTTGGATGTGTCCGTCGGTGGCGTTTCGGAAAAAACGGGTGCCGTTTCTGCACCACGTTTTCTTCCGTAATGAAACTCTCCGAAGCACTCCAAACATGTTTCTTTGGCCCAACGAAGTGTATTGGATGCGTTTGTTGGTGTGGTTCAACGGAATGCTTCGGATGTGTGGTCGGCGCATTTCACGAAAGCCGGGTGCCGTTTTCGCACCACTTTTACTTCCGTGATGAAACTCTCCGAAACACACCAAACATGTTTCTTTTGGCCCAACGAAGTGTATTGGACGCGTTTGTTGGTGTGCTTCAATGGAATGCTTCGGATGTGTCGTCAGCGCATTTCACGAAAGCCGGGTGCCGTTTTCGCACCACTTTTACTTCCGTAATGAAACTCTCCGAAACACTCCAAACATGTTTCTTTGGCCCAACGGAGTGTATTGGACGCGTTTGTTGGTGTCCTTCAACGGAAGGGTTCCAATATGTGCGACGGTGCGTCTCCATCAAATCGGATGTCGTTTTCGCCCCACTTTTAGTTCCGTAATGGAACTCTCCGAAACACACCAAACAGGTTTCTCTGGCCCAACGGAGTGTATTGGACGCGTTTGTTGGTGTGCTTCAACGGAATGCTTTGGATGTGTCTGTCGGCGCGTTTCGGGAAAATCGGGTTTCGTTTCTGCACCACTTTTACTTCCGTAATCAAACTCTCCGAAGCACTCCAAACATGTTTCTTTGGCCCAACGGAGTGTATTGGATGCGTTAGTTGGTGTGCTTCAATGGAATGCTTCAGATGTGTCGTTGGCGCATTTCGCGAAAGCCGGGTGCCGTTTTCGCACCACTTTTACTTCCGTAATGAAACTCTTCGAAACACACCAAACATGTTTGTTTCGCCCAACGGAGTGTATCGGACGCGTTTGTCAGTGTGCTCCAATAGAATGGTTCCGATGTGCGTGACGGCGCGTCTCGATCAAATCGGGTGCCGTTTTCGCGTCACTTTTACTTCTGTAATGAAACTCTCCAAAACACTCCAAACATGTTGTTTGGCCCAACGGAGTGTATCGGACACGTTTGTCAGTGTCCTCCAATAGAATGGTTCCCATGTGCGTGACGGCGCGTCTCAATCAAATCGGGTGCCGTTTTCGCATCACTTTAACTTCAGTAATGCAACTCTCCGAAACACTCTAAAAATGTTTCTTTGGCCCAACGGAGTGTATTGGACGCGTTTGTTGGTGTCCTTCAATGGAAGGGTTCCGATATGTGCGACGGCGCGTCTCGATCAAATCGGGTGCCGTTTTCGCACCACTTTTACTTCCGTAATGAAACTCTCCGAAACACTCCAAACATGTTTGTTTGGCCCAACGGAGTGTATTGGACGCGTTTGTTAGTGTGCTTCAACGGAATGCTTCGGATGTGTCGTCGGCGCGTTTCGCGGAAACCGGGTGCCGTTTTCGCACCACTTTTACTTCCGTAATGAATCTCTCCGAAACACACCAAACATGTTTGTTTGGCCCAACGGAGTGTATTGGACGCGTTTGTCGGTGTGCTCCAATAGAATGGTTCCGATGTGCGTGACGGCGCGTCTCGATCATATAGGGTGCCGTTTTCGCACCACTTTTACTTCCGTAATGAAACTCTCTGAAACACTCCAAACATGTTTGTTTGGCCCAACGGAGTGTATTGGACGCGTTTGTTAGTGTGCTCCAATAGAAGGGTTCCGATATGTGCGACGGCGCGTCTCGATCAAATCGGGTGCCGTTTTCGCATCACTTTTACTTCCGTAATGAAACTCTCCGAAACACACCAAACATGTTTCTTTCGCCCAACGGAGTGTATTGGACGCGTTTGTTGGTGTGCTCCAAGAAAATGGTTCCGATGTGCGCGACGGCGCGTCTCGATCAAATCGGGTGCCGTTTTCGCATCACTTTTACTTTCGTAATGAAACTCTCTGAAACGCTCCAAACATGTTTCTTTGGCCCAACGGAGTGTATTGGACGCGTTTGTTGGTGTGCTTCAACGGAGCGCTTTGGATGTGTCCGTCGGCCCGTTTCACGGAAATCGGGTGCCCTTTCCGCACCACGTTTACTTCCGTAATGAAATTCTCCGAAACACTCGAAACATGTTTCTTTGGCCCAGCGGAGTGTATTGGATGCGTTTGTTGGTGTGCTTCAACGAAATGTTTCGGATGTGTCGTCGGCGCGTTTCGCGGAAACCGGGTGCCGTTTTCGCACCACTCTTACTTCCGTAATAAAACTCTCCGAAACACTCCAAACATGTTTCTTTGGCCCAACGGAGTGTATTGGACGCGTTTGTTCGTGTGCTCCAATAGAATGGTTTCGATGTGCGTGACGGCGCATCTCGATCAAATCGGGTGCCGTTTTCGCACCACTTTTACTTACGTAATGAAACTCTCCGAAACACACCAAACATGTTTGTTTGGCCCAACGGAGTGTATTGGACGCGTTTGTCAGTGTGCTCGAATAGAATGGTTCCGATGTGCGTGATGCGCGTCTCGATCAAAACGGTGCCGTTTTCGCATCACTTTTACTTTCGTAATGAAACTCTCTGAAACACTCCAAACATGTTTCTTTGGCCCAACGGAGTGTATTCGACGCGTTTGTTGGTGTGCTTCAACGGAATGCTTCCGATATGTGCAACGGCGCGTCTCGATCAAATCGGGTGCCGTTTTCGCACCACTTTTACTTCCGTAATGGAACTCTCCGAAACACACCAAACATGTTTCTTTGGCCCAACGGAGTGTATTGGATGAGTTTGTTGGTGTGCTTCAACGGAATGCTTCCGATGTGTGCGACGGCGCGTCTCGATCAAATAGGGTGCCGTTTTCGCACCACTTTTACTTCCGTAATGAAACTCTCCGAAACACTCCAAACATGTTTCTTTGGCCCAACGGAGTGTATTGGATGCGTTTGTTGGTGTCCTTCAACGGAAGGGTTCCATTATGTGCGGCGGCGCGTCTCCATCAAATGGGGTGCCGTTTTCGCACCAATTACTTCCATAATGTAACTCTCCGAAACACTCTAAACATGTTTGTTTGGCCCAACGGAGTGTATTGGACGCGTTTGTTATTGTGCTCCAATAGAATGGTTCCGATGTGCGCGACGGTGCGTCTCGATCAAATCGGGTGCCGTTTTCGCACCACTTTTACTTCCGTAATGAAACTCTCCGAAACACAGCAAATATGTTTGTTTGGCCCAACGGAGTGTATTGGACGCGTTTGTCGGTGTGCTCCAATAGAATGGTTCCGATGTGCGTGACGGCGCGTCTCGTTCAAACCGGGTGCCGTTTTCGCACCACTTTTACTTCTGTAATGGAACTCTCCGAAACACAACAAACATGTTTGTTTGGCCCAACGGAGTGTATTGGACGCGTTTGTTAGTGTGCTTCAACGGAATGCTTCGGATGTGTCGTCGGCGCGTTTCGCGGAAACCGGGTGCCGTTTTCGCACCACTTTTACTTCCGTAATGAAACTCTCCGAAATACACCAAACATGTTTCTTTGGCCCAACGGTGTGTTGGACGCGTTTGTTGGTGTCAACGGAAGCGTTCCAATATGTGCGACAGCGCGTGTCGATCAAATGGGGTGCCGTTTTCGCACCACTTTTACTTCCGTATGGAACTCTCCGAAACACACCAAACATGTTTGTTTGGCCCAACGGAGTGTATTGGACGCGTTTGTTAGTGTGCTCCAAGAGAATGGTTCCAATGTGCGTGACGGCGCGTCTCGATCCAATCGGGTGCCGTTTTCGCACCACTTTTACTTCCGTAATGGAACTCTCCGAAACACACCAAACTTGTTTGTTTGGCCCAACGGAGTGTATTGGACGCGTTTCTTGGTGTGCTTCAAGAGAATGGTTCCGATGTGCGTGACGGCGCGTCTCGATCAAATCGGGTGTCGTTTTCGCACCACTTTTACTTCCGTAATGAAACTCTCCGTAACACACCAAACATGTTTGTTTAGCCCAACGGAGTGTATTGGACGCGTTTGTTAGTGTGCTCCAATAGAAGGGTTCCGATATCTGCGACGGCGCGTCTCGATCAAATCGGGTGCCGTTTTCGCATCACTTTTACTTCCCTAATAAAACTCTCCGAAACACACCAAACATGTTTCTTTGGCCCAACGGAGTGTATTGGACGCGTTTGTTGGTGTGTTCCAACGGAGCGCTTTGGATGTGTCCGTCGGCCTGTTTCGCGGAAATCGGGTGCCGTTTCCGCACCACTTTTACTTCCGTAATGAAACTCTCCGAAACACGCCAAACATGTCTCTTTGGCCCAACGGAGTGTATTGGATGCGTTTGTTGGTGTGCTGCAACGAAATGTTTCGGATGTGTCGTCGGCGGGTTTCGCGGAAACCGGGTGCCGTTTTCGCACCACTTTTACTTCCGTAATGAAACTCTCCGAAACACTCCAAACATGTTTCTTTCGCCCAACGGAGTGTATTGGACGCGTTTGTTCGTGTGCTCCAAGAGAATGGTTCCGATGTGCGTGACGGCGCGTCTCGATCCAATCGGGTGCCGTTTTCGCACCACTTTTACTTCCGTAATGAAACTCTCCGAAACACAGCAAATATGTTTGTTTGGCCCAACGGAGTGTATTGGACGCGTTTGTCGGTGTGCTCCAATAGAATGGTTCCGATGTGCGTGACGGCGCGTCTCGTTCAAACCGGGTGCCGTTTTCGCACCACTTTTACTTCTGTAATGGAACTCTCCGAAACACAACAAACATGTTTGTTTGGCCCAACGGAGTGTATTGGACGTGTTTGTTAGTGTGCTTCAACGGAATGCTTCGGATGTGTCGTCGGCGCGTTTCGCGGAAACCGGGTGCCGTTTTCGCACCACTTTTACTTCCGTAATGAAACTCTCCGAAACACACCAAACATGTTTCTTTGGCCCAACGGTGTGTTGGACGCGTTTGTTGGTGTCAACGGAAGCGTTCCAATATGTGCGACAGCGCGTGTCGATCAAATGGGGTGCCGTTTTCGCACCACTTTTACTTCCGTATGGAACTCTCCGAAACACACCAAACATGTTTGTTTGGCCCAACGGAGTGTATTGGACGCGTTTGTTAGTGTGCTCCAAGAGAATGGTTCCAATGTGCGTGACGGCGCGTCTCGATCCAATCGGGTGCCGTTTTCGCACCACTTTTACTTCCGTAATGGAACTCTCCGAAACACACCAAACTTGTTTGTTTGGCCCAACGGAGTGTATTGGACGCGTTTCTTGGTGTGCTTCAAGAGAATGGTTCCGATGTGCATGACGGCGCGTCTCGATCAAATCGGGTGTCGTTTTCGCACCACTTTTACTTCCGTAATGAAACTCTCCGTAACACACCAAACATGTTTGTTTAGCCCAACGGAGTGTATTGGACGCGTTTGTTAGTGTGCTCCAATAGAAGGGTTCCGATATCTGCGACGGCGCGTCTCGATCAAATCGGGTGCCGTTTTCGCATCACTTTTACTTCCCTAATAAAACTCTCCGAAACACACCAAACATGTTTCTTTGGCCCAACGGAGTGTATTGGATGCGTTTGTTGGTGTGCTGCAACGAAATGTTTCGGATGTGTCGTCGGCGGGTTTCGCGGAAACCGGGTGCCGTTTTCGCACCACTTTTACTTCCGTAATGAAACTCTCCGAAACACTCCAAACATGTTTCTTTCGCCCAACGGAGTGTATTGGACGCGTTTGTTCGTGTGCTCCAACGGAGCGCTTTGGATGTGTCCGTCGGCCTGTTTCGCGGAAATCGGGTGCCGTTTCCGCACCACTTTTACTTCCGTAATGAAACTCTCCGAAACACGCCAAACATGTCTCTTTGGCCCAACGGAGTGTATTGGATGCGTTTGTTGGTGTGCTGCAACGAAATGTTTCGGATGTGTCGTCGGCGGGTTTCGCGGAAACCGGGTGCCGTTTTCGCACCACTTTTACTTCCGTAATGAAACTCTCCGAAACACTCCAAACATGTTTCTTTCGCCCAACGGAGTGTATTGGACGCGTTTGTTCGTGTGCTCCAAGAGAATGGTTCCGATGTGCGTGACGGCGCGTCTCGATCCAATCGGGTGCCGTTTTCGCACCACTTTTACTTCCGTAATGGAACTCTCCGAAACACACCAAACTTGTTTGTTTGCCCAACGGAGTGTATTGGACGCGTTTGTTGGTGTGCTTCAACGAAATGCTTCGGATGTGTCGTCGGCGTGTTTCGCGGAAACCGAGTGCCGTTTTCGCACCACTTTTACTTGCGTAATGAAACTCTCCGAAATACACCAAACATGTTTGTTTGGCCCAACGGAGTGTATTGGACGCGTTTGTCGGTGTGCTCTAATAGAATGGTTCCGATGTGCGTGACGGCGCGTCTCGATCAAATCGGTGCCGTTTTCGCACCACTTTTACTTCCGTAATGAAACTCTCCGAAACACTCCAAACATGTCTCTTTGGCCCAACGGAGTGTATTGGACGCGTTTGTTATTGTCCTTCAACGGAAGGGTTCCGATATGTGCAATGGCGCGTCTCGATCAAATCGGGTGCCGTTTTCGCACCACTTTTACTTCCGTAATGGAACTCTCCGAAACACACCAAACATGTTTGTTTGGACCAACGGAGTGTATTGGACGCGTTTGTTAGTGTGCTTCAACGGAATGCTTCGGATGTGTCGTCGGAGCGTTTCGCGGAAACCGGGTGCCGTTTTCGCACCACTTTTACTTCCGTAATGAATCTCTCCGAAACACACCAAACATGTTTGTTTAGCCCAACGGAGTGTATTGGACGCGTTTGTCGGTGTGCTCTAATAGAATGGTTCCGATGTGCGTGACGGCGCGTCTCGATCAAATCGGTGCCGTTTTCGCATCACTTTTACTTTCGGAATGCAACTCTCTGAAACACTTCAAACATGTTTCTTTGGCCCAACGGTGTGTATTGGACGCGTTTGTTGGCGTGCTTCAACGGAATGCTTCCGATGTGTGCGACGGCGCGTCTCGATCAAATAGGGTGCCGTTTTCGCACCACTTTTACTTCCGTAATGAAACTCTCCGAAACACACCAAACATGTTTGTTTGGCCCAACGGAGTGTATTGGACGCGTTTGTTAGTGTGCTTCAACGGAATGCTTCGGATGTGTCGTCGGCGCGTTTCGCGGAAACCGGGTGCCGTTTTCGCACCACTTTTACTTCCGTAATGAAACACTCCGAAACACACCAAACATGTTTCTTTGGCCCAACGGAGTGTATTGCACGCGTTTGTTGGTGTGCTCCAAGAGAATGGTTCTGATGTGCGCGCGGCGCGGCTCGATCAAATAGGGTGCCGTTTTCGCACCACTTTTACTTCCGTAATGAAACTCTCCGAAACACATCAAACATGTTTGTTTGGCCCAACGGAGTGTATTGGACGCGTTTGTCGGTGTGCTCCAATAGAATGGTTCCGATGTGCGTGACGGCGCGTCTCGATCATGTAGGGTGCCGTTTTCGCACCACTTTTACTTCCGTAATGAAATTCTCCGAAACACTCCAAACATGTTTGTTTGGCCCAACGGAGTGTATTGCACGCGTTTGTTGGTGTGCTCCAAGAGAATGGTTCCGATGTGCGCGACGGCGCGTCTCGATCAAATCGGGTGCCGTTTTCACATCACTTTTACTTCCGTAATGAAACTCTCCGAAACACACCAAACATGTTTGTTTGGCCCAACGGAGTGTATTGGACGCGTTTGTTAGTGTGCTTCAACGAATGCTTCGGATGTGTCGTCGGCGCGTTTCGCGGAAACCGGGTGCCGTTTTCGCACCACTTTTACTTCCGTAACGAAACTCTCCAAAACACTCCAAACATGTCTCTTTGGCCCAACGGAGTGTATTGGACGCGTTTGTCGGTGTGCTCCAATAGAATGGTTCCGATGTGCGTGACGGCGCGTCTCGATCATATAGGGTGCCGTTTTCGCACCACTTTTACTTCCGTAATGGAACTCTCCGAAACACACCAAACATGTTTGTTTGGCCCAACGGAGTGTATTGGACGCGTTTGTTAGTGTGCTCCAAGAGAATGGTTCCGATGTGCGTGACGGCGCGTCTCGATCCAATCGGGTGCCGTTTTCGCACCACTTTTACTTCCGTAATGGAACTCTCCGAAACACACCAAACTTGTTTGTTTTCCCAACGGAGTGTATTGGACGCGTTTGTTGGTGTGCTTCAACGAAATGCTTCGGATGTGTCGTCGGCGTGTTTCGCGGAAACCGAGTGCCGTTTTCGCACCACTTTTACTTGCGTAATGAAACTCTCCGAAATACACCAAACATGTTTGTTTGGCCCAACGGACTGTATTGGACGCCTTTGTCGGTGTGCTCCAATAGAATGGTTCCGATGTGCGTGACGGCGCGTCTCGATCATATAGGGTGCCGTTTCCGCACCACTTTTACTTCCGTAATGAAACTCTCCGAAACACTCCAAACATGTCTCTTTGGCCCAACGGAGTGTATTGGACGCGTTTGTTATTGTCCTTCAACGGAAGGGTTCCGATATGTGCAATGGCGCGTCTCGATCAAATCGGGTGCCGTTTTCGCACCACTTTTACTTCCGTAATGGAACTCTCCGAAACACACCAAACATGTTTGTTTGGACCAACGGAGTGTATTGGACGCGTTTGTTAGTGTGCTTCAACGGAATGCTTCGGATGTGTCGTCGGAGCGTTTCGCGGAAACCGGGTGCCGTTTTCGCACCACTTTTACTTCCGTAATGAATCTCTCCGAAACACACCAAACATGTTTGTTTAGCCCAACGGAGTGTATTGGACGCGTTTGTCGGTGTGCTCTAATAGAATGGTTCCGATGTGCGTGACGGCGCGTCTCGATCAAATCGGTTCCGTTTTCGCATCACTTTTACTTTCGGAATGCAACTCTCTGAAACACTTCAAACATGTTTCTTTGGCCCAACGGTGTGTATTGGACGCGTTTGTTGGCGTGCTTCAACGGAATGCTTCCGATGTGTGCGACGGCGCGTCTCGTTCAAATAGGGTGCCGTTTTCGCACCACTTTTACTTCCGTAATGAAACTCTCCGAAACACACCAAACATGTTTGTTTGGCCCAACGGAGTGTATTGGACGCGTTTGTTAGTGTGCTTCAACGGAATGCTTCGGATGTGTCGTCGGCGCGTTTCGGGGAAACCGGATGCCGTTTTCGCACCACTTTTACTTCCGTAATGAAACTCTCCGAAACACACCAAACATGTTTTTTGGCCCAACGGACTGTATTGGACGCCTTTGTCGGTGTGCTCCAATAGAATGGTTCCGATGTGCGTGACGGCGCGTCTCGATCATATAGGGTGCCGTTTTCGCACCACTTTTACTTCCGTAATGAAACTCTCTGAAACACTCCAAACATGTTTGTTTGGCCCAACGGAGTGTATTGGACGCGTTTGTTAGTGTGCTCCAATAGAAGGGTTCCGAGATGTGCGACGGCGCGTCTCGATCAAATCGGGTGCCGTTTTCGCATCACTACTTCCGTAATGAAACTCTCTGAAACACACCAAACATGTTTCTTTGGCTAATGGGAGTGTATTGGACGCGATTGTTGGTGTGCTCCAAGAGAATGGTTCCGATGTGCGCGACGGCGCGTCTCGATTAAATCGGTGCCGTTTTCGCATCACTTTTACTTTCGTAATGAAACTCTCTGAAACACTGCAAACATGCTTCTTTGGCCCAACGGAGTGTATTGGACGCGTTTGTTGGTGTGCTTCAACGGAATGCTTCCGATGTGTGCGACGGCGCGTCTCGATCAAATAGGGTGCCGTTTTCGCGCCACTTTTACTTCCGTAATGAAACTGTCCGAAACACGCCAAACATGTTTGTTTGGCCCAACGGAGTGTATTGGACGCGTTTGTTAGTGTGCTTCAACGGAATGCTTCGGATGTGTCGTCGGCGCGTTTCGCGGAAACCGGGTGCCGTTTTCGCATCACTTTTACTTCCGTAATGAAACTCTCTGAAACACACCAAACATGTTTCTTTGGCCCACGGGAGTGTATTGGACGCGTTTGTTGGTGTGCTCCAAGAGAATGGTTCCGATGTGCGCGACGGTGCGTCTCGATCAAATAG
The DNA here is from genome assembly GCA_001182835.1 of Oropetium thomaeum. Lineage (NCBI taxonomy): Eukaryota > Viridiplantae > Streptophyta > Magnoliopsida > Poales > Poaceae > Oropetium > Oropetium thomaeum. Next base: position 90,350 of record LFJQ01000140.1, on the reverse strand, counting down.
GGTGCCGTTTTCGCACCACTTTTACTTCCGTAACGAAACTCTCCAAAACACTCCAAACATGTCTCTTTGGCCCAACGGAGTGTATTGGACGCGTTTGTTGGTGTCCTTCAACGGAAGGGTTCCGATATGTGCAATGGCGCGTCTCGATCAAATCGGGTGCCGTTTTCGCACCACTTTTACTTCCGTAATGGAACTCTCCGAAACACAGCAAACATGTTTGTTTGGCCAAACGGAGTGTATTGGACGCGTTTGTTAGTGTGCTCCAATAGAATGGTTCCGATGTGCTTGACGGCGCGTCTCGATCAAATCGGTGCCGTTTTCGCACCACTTTTACTTTCGTAATGCAACTCTCTGAAACACTTCAAACATGTTTCTTTGGCCCAACGGAGTGTATTGGACGCGTTTGTTGGTGTGCTTCAACGGAATGCTTCCGATGTGTGCGACGGCGCGTCTCGATCAAATAGGGTGCCGTTTTCGCACCACTTTTACTTCCGTAATGAAACTCTCCGAAACACACCAAACATGTTTGTTTGGCCCAACGGAGTGTATTGGACGCGTTTGTTGGTGTGCTTCAACGGAATGCTTCCGATGTGTGCGACGGCGCGTCTCGATCAAATAGGGTGCCGTTTTCGCACCACTTTTACTTCCGTAACGAAACTCTCCAAAACACTCCAAACATGTTTCTTTGGCCCAACGGAGTGTATTGGACGCGTTTGTTGGTGTCCTTCAACAGAAGGGTTCCGATATGTGCAATGGCGCGTCTCGATCAAATCGGGTGCCGTTTTCGCACCACTTTTACTTCCGTAATGGAACTCTCCGAAACACACCAAACATGTTTCTTTGGCCTAACGGAGTATATTGGACACGTTTGTTGGTGTGCTTCAACGGAATGCTTTCGATGTGTGCGACGGCGCGTCTCGATCAAATAGGGTGCCGTTTTCGCACCACTTTTACTTCCGTAATGAAAGTCTCCAAAACACTCCAAACATGTCTCTTTGGCCCAACGGAGTGTATTGGACGCGTTTGTTGGTGTCCTTCAACGGAAGGGTTCCGATATGTGCAATGGCGCGTCTCGATCAAACCGGGTGCCGTTTTCGCACCAATTTTACTTCCGTAATGTAACTCTCCGAAACACACCAAACATGTTTGTTTTGCCCAACGGAGTGTATTGGACGCGTTTGTTTGTGTGCTTCAACGGAATGCTTCGGATGTGTCGTCGGCGCGTTTCGTGGAAACCGGGTGCCGTTTTCACACCACTTTTACTTCCGTAATGAAACTCTCCGAAACACACCAAACATGTTTGTTTGGCCCAACGGAGTGTATTGGACGCGTTTGTCGGTGTGCTCCAATAGAATGGTTCCGATGTGCGTGACGGCGCGTCTCGATCATATAGGGTGCCGTTTTCGCACCACTTTTATTTCCGTAATCAAACTCTCTGACACACTCCAAACATGTTTGTTTGGCCCATCGGAGTGTATTGGACGCGTTTGTTAGTGTGCTTCAATAGAAGGGTTCCCATATGTGCGACGGCGCGTCTCGATCAAATCGGGTGCCGTTTTCGCATCACTTTTACTTCCGTAATGAAACTCTCCGAAAGACACCAAACATGTTTCTTTGGCCCAAGGGAGTGTATTGGACGCGTTTGTTAGTGTGCTCCAATAGAAGGGTTCCGATATCTGCGACGGCGCGTCTCGATCAAATCGGGTGCCGTTTTGGCACCACTTTTACTTCCGTAACGAAACTCTCCAAAACACTCCAAACATGTTTCTTTGGCACAACGGAGTGTATTGGACGCGTTTGTTGGTGTCCTTCAACGGAAGGGTTCCGATATGTGCAATGGCGCGTCTCGATCAAATCGGGTGCCGTTTTCGCACCACTTTTACTTCCGTAATGGAACTCTCCGAAACACACCAAACATGTTTCTTTGGCTTAACGGAGTGTATTGGACACGTTTGTTGGTGTGCTTCAACGGAATGCTTTCGATGTGTGCGACGGCGCGTCTCGATCAAATAGGGTGCCGTTTTCGCACCACTTTTACTTCCGTAATGAAACTCTCCTAAACACTCCAAACATGTTGTTTGGCCCAACGGAGTGTATCGGACATGTTTGTCAGTATCCTCCAATAGAATGGTTCCCATGTGCGTGACGGCGCGTCTCAATCAAATCGGGTGCCGTTTTCGCATCACTTTAACTTCAGTAATGAAACTCTCCGAAACACTCCAAACATGTTTCTTTGGCCCAACGGAGTGTATTGGACACATTTGTTGGTGTGCTTCAACGGAATGCTTTCGATGTGTGCGACGGCGCGTCTCGATCAAATAGGGTGCCGTTTTCGCACCACTTTTACTTCCGTAATGAAACTCTCCTAAACACTCCAAACATGTCTCTTTGGCCCCACGGAGTGTATTGGACGCGTTTGTTAGTGTGCTCCAATAGAAGGGTTCCGATATCTGCGACGGCGCGTCTCGATCAAATCGGGTGCCGTTTTCGCATCACTTTTACTTCCGTAATGAAACTCTCCGAAACACACCAAACATGTTTGTTTGGCCCAACGGAGTGTATTGGACGCGTTTGTTAGTGTGCTCCAATAGAAGGGTTCCGATATCTGCGACGGCGCGTCTCGATCAAATCGGGTGCCGTTTTCGCATCACTTTTACTTCCGTAATGAAACTCTCCGAAACACACCAAACATGTTTCTTTGGCCCAAGGGAGTGTATTGGACGCGTTTGTTGGTGTGCTCCAAGAGAATGGTTCCGATGTGCGCGACGGCGCGTCTCGATCAAATCGGTGCCGTTTTGGCATCACTTTTACTTTCGTAACGAAACTCTCTGAAACACTCCAAACATGTTTCTTTGGCCCAACGAAGTGTATTGGACGCGTTTGTTGGTGTCCTTCAACGGAAAGGTTCCGATATGTGCGACGGCGCGACTCGATCAAATCGGGTGCCGTTTTCGCACCACTTTTACTTCCGTAATGTAACTCTACGAAACACACCAAACATGTTTCTTTAGCCCAACGAAGTGTATTGGACGGGTTTGTTAGTGTGCTCCATTAGAATGGTTCCAATGTGTGCAATGGCGCGTCTCGATCAAATCGGGTGCCGTTTTCGCACCACTTTTACTTCCGTAATGAAACTCTCCGAAACACACCAAACATGTTTGTTTGGCCCAACGCAGTTTATTGGACGCGTTTGTTAGTGTGCTCCAACAGAGTGGTTCCGATGTGCGTGACGGCGCGTCTCGATCAATTCGGGTGCCGTTTTCGCATCACTTTTACTTCCGTAATGAAACTCTCCGAAACACTCCAAACATGTTTCTTTGGCCCAATGGAGTGTATTGGACGCATTTCTTGATGTGCTTGAACGGAATACTTCGGATGTGTCCATCGGCGCGTTTCGCAGAAATCGGGTGCCGTTTCCGCACCACTTTTACTTCCGTAATGAAACTGTCCGAAACACTCCAAACATGTTTCTTTGGCCCAACGCAGTGTATTGGACGCGTTTATTCGTGTGCTTCAACGGAATGCTTCGGATGTGTCCGTCGGCGCGTTTCGCGGAAATCGGGTGCCGTTTCCGCACCACTTTTACTTCCGTAATGAAACTCTCCGAAACACTTCAAACATGTTTCTTTGGCCCAACGGAGTGTATTGGACGCGTTTGTTGGTGTGCTTCAACGGAAGGGTTCCGATATGTGCGACGGCGCGTCTCGATCAAATCGGGTGCCGTTTTCGCACCACTTTTACTTCCGTAATGAAACACTCCGAAACACACCAAACATGTTTCTTTGGCCCAACGGAGTGTATTGGACGCGTTTGTTGGTGTGCTTCAACGGAAGGGTTCCGATATGTGCGACGGCGCGTCTCGATCAAATCGGGTGCCGTTTTCGCACCACTTTTACTTCCGTAATGAAACTCTCCGAAACAATCCAAACATGTTTGTTTGGCCCAACGGAGTGTATTGGACGCGTTCGTTGGTGTCCTTCAACGGAAGGGTTCCAATATGTGCGACGGCGCGTCTCGATCAAATCGGGTGTCGTTTCGCACCACTTTTAGTTCCGTAATGGAACTCTTCGAAACACACCAAACATGTTTCTTTGGCCCAACGGAGTGTATTGGACGCGTTTGTTGGTGTGCTTCAACGGAACGCTTTGGATGTGTCCGTCGGCGCGTTTCGGAAAAAAGGGTGCCGTTTCTGCACCACTTTTTCTTCCGTAATGAAACTCTCCGAAGCACTCCAAACATGTTTCTTTGGCCCGACGGAGTGTATTGGATGCGTTTGTTGGCGTGCTTCAACGGAATGCTTCGGATGTGTCGTCGGCGCATTTCACGAAAGCCGGGTGACGTTTTCGCACCACTTTAACTTCCGTAATGAAACTCTCCGAAACACTACAAACATGTTTCTTTGGCCAACGGAGTGTATTGGACGCGTTTGTTGGTGTCCTTCAACGGAAGGGTTCCGATATGTGCGACGGCGCGTCTCGATCAAATCTGGTGCCGTTTTCGCACCACTTTTACTTCCGTAATGAAACTCTCCAAAACACACCAAACATGTTTCGTTGGCCCAACGGAGTGTATTGGACGCGTTTGTTGGTGTGCTTCAACGGAAGGGGTCCCATATGTGCGACGACGCGTCTCGATCAAATCGGGTGCCGTTTTCGCACACTTTTACTTCCGTTATGAAACTCTCCGAAACACTCCAAACATGTTTCTTTGGCCCAAAGGAGCGAATTGGACGCGTTAGTTGGTGTCCTTCAACGGAAGGGTTCCAATATGTGCGACGGCGCGTCTCGATCAAATCGGGTGTCGTTTTCGCCCCACTTTTAGTTCCGTAATGGAACTCTCCGAAACACATCAAACATGTTTCTTTGGCCCAACGGAGTGTATTGGACGCGTTTGTTGGTGTGCTTCAACGGAATGCTTTGGATGTGTCCGTCGGCGCGTTTCGGGAAAATCGGGTGTCGTTTCCGCACCACTTTTACTTCCGTAATGAAACTCTCTGAAACACTCCAAACATGTTTCTTTGGCCCAACGAAGTGTATTGGACGCGTTTGTTGGTGTCCTTCGACGGAAAGGTTCCGATATGTGCGACGGCGCGACTCGATCAAATCGGGTGCCGTTTTCGCACCACTTTTACTTCCGTAATGTAACTCTACGAAACACGCCAAACATGTTTCTTTAGCCCAACGAAGTGTATTGGACGGGTTTGTTAGTGTGCTCCATTAGAATGGTTCCAATGTGTGCAATGGCGCGTCTCGATCAAATCGGGTGCCGTTTTCGCACCAGTTTTACTTCCGTAATGAAACTCTCCGAAACACACCAAACATGTTTGTTTGGCCCAACGCAGTTTATTGGACGCGTTTGTTAGTGTGCTCCAATAGAGTGGTTCCGATGTGCGTGACGGCGCGTCTCGATCAATTCGGGTGCCGTTTTCGCATCACTTTTACTTCCGTAATGAAACTCTCCGAAACACTCCAAACATGTTTCTTTGGCCCAATGGAGTGTATTGGACGCATTTCTTGATGTGCTTCAACGGAATACTTTGGATGTGTCCATCGGCGCGTTTCGCAGAAATCGGGTGCCGTTTCCGCACCACTTTTACTTCCATAATGAAACTCTCCGAAACACTCCAAATATGTTTCTTTGGCCCAACGCAGTGTATTGGACGCGTTTATTCGTGTGCTTCAACGGAATGCTTCGGATGTGTCCGTCGGCGCGTTTCGCGGAAATCGGGTGCCGTTTCCGCACCACTTTTACTTCCGTAATGAAACTCTCCGAAACACTTCAAACATGTTTCTTTGGCCCAACGGAGTGTATTGGACGCGTTTGTTGGTGTGCTTCAACGGAAGGGTTCCGATATGTGCGACGGCGCGTCTCGATCAAATCGGGTGCCGTTTTCGCACCACTTTTACTTCCGTAATGAAACACTCCGAAACACACCAAACATGTTTCTTTGGCCCAACGGAGTGTATTGGACGCGTTTGTTGGTGTGCTTCAACGGAAGGGTTCCGATATGTGCGACGGCGCGTCTCGATCAAATCGGGTGCCGTTTTCGCACCACTTCTACTTCCGTAATGAAACTCTCCGAAACAATCCAAACATGTTTGTTTGGCCCAACGGAGTGTATTGGACGCGTTTGTTGGTGTCCTTCAACGGAAGGGTTCCAATATGTGCGACGGCGCGTCTCGATCAAATCGGGTGTCGTTTTCGCCCCACTTTTAGTTCCGTAATGCAACTCTCCGAAACAGACCAAACATGTTTCTTTGGCCCGACGGAGTATATTGGACGCGTTTGTTGGTGTGCTTCAACGGAATGCTTCGGATGTGTCCGTCGGCACATTTCGCGAAAACCGGGTGCCGTTTTCGCACCACTTTTACTTCCGTAATGAAACTCTCCGAAACACACCAAACATGTTTGTTTGGCCCAACGCAGTGTATTGGACGCGTTTGTTATTGTGCTCCAATAGAGTGGTTCCGATGTGCGTGACGGCGCGTCTCGATCAATTCGGGTGCCGTTTTCGCATCACTTTTAATTACGTAATGAAACTCATCGAAACACTCCAAACATGTTTCTTTGGCCCAACGGCGTGTATTTGATGCGTTTGTTCGTGTGCTTCAACGGAATGCTTCCGATGTGTGCGACGGCGCGTCTCGATCAAATAGGGTGCCGTTTCCGCACCACTTTTACGTCCGTAATGAAACTCTCCGAAACACTCCAAACATGTTTCTTGGCCCAACGGAGTGTATTGGACGCGTTTGTTGTTGTGCTTCAACGGAATGCTTCGGATGTGTCCGTCGGCGCGTTTCGCGGAAATCGGGCGCCGTTTCCGCACCACTTTTACTTCCGTAATGAAACTCTCTGAAACACCCCAAACATGTTTCTTTGGCCGAACGAAGTGTATTAGACGCGTTTGCTGGTGTCCTTCAACGGAAAGGTTCCGATATGTGCGACGGCGCGACTCGATCAAACCGGGTGCCGTTTTCGCACCACTTTTACTTCCGTAATGAAACTCTCCGAAACACACCAAACATGTTTGTTTGGCCCAACGCAGTGTATTGGACGCGTTTGTTAGTGTGCTCCAATAGAGTGGTTCCAATGTGCGTGACGGCGCGTCTCGATCAATTCGGGTGCCGTTTTCGCATCACTTTTACTTTCGTAATGAAACTCATCGAAACACTCCAAACATGTTTCTTTGGCCCAACGGCGTGTATTGGATGCGTTTGTTCGTGTGCTTCAACGGAATGCTTCCGATGTGTGCGACGGCGCGTCTCGATCAAATAGGGTGCCGTTTTTGCACCACTTTTACTTCCGTAATGAAACTCTCCGAAACACTCCAAACATGTTTCTTTGGCCCAACGGAGTGTATTGGACGCGTTTGTTGGTGTGCTTCAACGGAATGCTTCCGATGTGTGCGACGGCGCGTCTCGATCAAATAGGGTGCCGTTTTCGCAGCACTTTTACTTCCGTAATGAAACTCTCCAAAACACTCCAAACATGTCTCTTTGGCCCAACGGAGTCTATTGGACGCGTTTGTTGGTGTCCTTCAACGGAAAGGTTCCGGTATGTGCGACGGCGCGACTCGATCAAATCGGGTGCCGTTTTCGCACCACTTTTACTTCCGTAATGAAACTCTACGAAACACACCAAACATGTTTCTTTGGCCCAACGGAGTGTATTGGATGCGTTTGTTGGTGTGCTTCAACGGAATGCTTCGGATGTGTCGTCGGCGCGTTTCGCGAAAACAGGGTGCCGTTTTCGCACCACTTTTACTTCCGTAATGAAACTCTCCGAAACACTCCAAACATGTTTCTTTGGCCCAACGGAGTGTATTGGACGCGTTCCTTAATGTATTTCAACGGAATGCTTCGGATGTGTCCGTCGGCACTTTTCGCGGAAATCGGGTGCCGTTTTCGCACCACTTTTACTTCTGTAATAAAACTCTCCGAAACACTACAAACTTGTTTCTTTGGCCCAACGAAGTGTATTGGACGCGTTTGTTGGTGTCCTTCAACGGAAAGGTTCCGATATGTGCGACGGCGCGACTCGATCAAATCGGGTGCCGTTTTCGCACCAATTTTACTTCCATAATGAAACTCTACGAAACACACCAAACATGTTTCTTTGGCCCAACGGAGTGTATTGCATGCGTTTGTTGGTGTGCTTCAACGGAATGCTCCGGATGTGTCGTCGGCGCGTTTCACGAAAACCGGGTGCCGTTTTCGCACCACTTTTACTTCCGTAATGAAACTCTCCGAAACACACCAAACATGTTTGTTTGGCCAAACGCAGTGTATTGGACGCGTTTGTTAGTGTGCTCCAATAGAGTGGTTCCGATGTGCGTGACGGCGCGTCTCGATCAATTCGGGTGCCGTTTTCGCATCACTTTTACTTCCGTAATGAAACTCATCGAAACACTCCAAACATGTTTCTTTGGCCCAACGGAGTGTATTGGACGCGTTTGTTGGTGTGCTTCAACGGAATGCTTCGGACGTGTCCGTCGGCGCGTTTCGCGGAAATCGGGCGCCGTTTCCGCACCACTTTTACTTCCATAATGAAACTCTCCGAAACACTCCAAACATGTTTCTTTGGCCCAACGAAGTGTATTGGACGCGTTTGTTGGTGTCCTTCAACGGAAAGGTTCCAATATGTGCGACGGCGCGACTCGATCAAATCGGGTGCCGTTTTCGCACCACTTTTACTTCCGTAATGAAACTCTACGAAACACACCAAACATGTTTCTTTGGCCCAACGGAGTGTATTGGATGCGTTTGTTGGTGTGGTTCACCGGAATGCTTCGGATGTGTCGTCGGCGCGTTTCGCGAAAACTGGGTGCCGTTTTCGCACTACTTTTACTTCCGTAATGAAACTCTCCGAAACACACCAAACATGTTTGTTTGGCCCAACATAGTGTATGGGACGCGTTTGTTAGTGTGCTCCAATAGAGTGGTTTCGATGTGCGTGACGGCGCGTCTCAATCAAATCGGGTGCCGTTTTCGCATCACTTTTACTTACGTAATGAAACTCTCCGAAACACTCCAAACATGTTTCTTTGGCCCAACGGAGTGTATTGGACGCGTTTGTTGGTGTGCTTCAACGGAATGCTTCGGATGTGTCCGTCGGCGCGTTTCGCGGAAATCGGGTGCCGTTTCCGCACCACTTTTACTTCCGTAATGAAACTCTCCGAAACGCTCCAAACATGTTTCTTTGGCCCAATTGAGTGTATTGGACACGTTTGTTGGTGTCCTTCAACGGAAGGGTTCCGATATGTGCGACGGCGCGTCTCGATCAAATCGGGTGCCGTTTTCGCACCACTTTTACTTCCGTAATGAAACTCTCCGAAACAATCCAAACATGTTTGTTTGGCCCAACGGAGTGTATTGGACGCGTTTGTTGGTGTCCTTCAACGGAAGGGTTCCAATATGTGCGACGGCGCGTCTCGATCAAATCGGGTGTCGTTTCGCACCACTTTTAGTTCCGTAATGGAACTCTCCGAAACACACCAAACATGTTTCTTTGGCCCAACGGAGTGTATTGGACGCGTTTGTTGGTGTGCTTCAACGGAACGCTTTGGATGTGTCCGTCGGCGCGTTTCGGAAAAAACGGGTGCCGTTTCTGCACCACTTTTTCTTCCGTAATGAAACTCTCCGAAGCACTCCAAACATGTTTCTTTGGCCCAACGGAGTGTATTGGATGCGTTTGTTGGCGTGCTTCAACGGAATGCTTCGGATGTGTCGTCGGCGCATTTCACGAAAGCCGGGTGACGTTTTCGCACCACTTTTACTTCCGTAATGAAACTCTCCGAAACACTACAAACATGTTTCTTTGGCCAACGGAGTGTATTGGACGCGTTTGTTGGTGTCCTTCAACGGAAGGGTTCCGATATGTGCGACGGCGCGTCTCGATCAAATCTGGTGCCGTTTTCGCACCACTTTTACTTCCGTAATGAAACTCTCCGAAACAAACCAAACATGTTTCGTTGGCCCAACGGAGTGTATTGGACGCGTTTGTTGGTGTGCTTCAACGGAAGGGTTCCCATATGTGCGACGACGCGTCTCCATCAAATCGGGTGCCGTTTTCGCACACTTTTACTTCCGTTATGAAACTCTCCGAAACACTCCAAACATGTTTCTTTGGCCCAAAGGAGCGTATTGGACGCGTTAGTTGGTGTCCTTCAACGGAAGGGTTCCAATATGTGCGACGGCGCGTCTCGATCAAATCGGGTGTCGTTTTCGCCCCACTTTTAGTTCTGTAATGGAACTCTCCGAAACACACCAAACATGTTTCTTTGGCCCAACGGAGTGTATTAGACGCGTTTGTTGGTGTGCTTCAACGGAATGCTTTGGATGTGTCCGTCGGCGCGTTTCGGGAAAATCGGGTGTCGTTTCCGCACCACTTTTACCTCCGTAATGAAACTCTCCGAAGCACTCCAAACATGTTTCTTTCGCCAACGGCGTGTATTGGATGCGTTAGTTGGTGGGCTTCAATGGAATGCTTCGGATGTGTTGTTGGCGCATTTCGCGAAAGCCGGGTGCCGTTTTCGCACCACTTTTACTTCCGTAATGAAACTCTTCGAAACACACCAAACATGTTTGTTTGGCCCAACGGAGTGTATCGGACGCGTTTGTCAGTGTGCTCCAATAGAATGGTTCCGATGTGCGTGACGGCGCGTCTCGATCAAATCGGGTGCCGTTTTCGCATCACTTTTACTTCAGTAATGAAACTCTCCGTAACACTCCAAACATGTTGTTTGGCCCAACGGAGTGTATCGGACGCGTTTGTCAGTGTGCTCCAATAGAATGGTTCCCACGTACGTGACGGCGCGTCTCAATTAAATCGGGTGCCGTTTTCGCATCACTTTTACTTCAATAATGAAACTCTCAGAAACACTCCAAACATGTTTCTTTGGCCCAACGGAGTGTATTGGATGCGTTTGTTCGTGTGCTTCAACGGAAGGGTTCCGATATGTGCGACGGCGCGTCTCGATCAAATCGGGGTGCCGTTTTCGCACCACTTTTACTTCCATAATGAAACACTCCGAAACACACCAAACATATTTCTTTGGCCCAACGGAGTGTATTGGACGCGTTTGTTGGTGTCCTTCAACGGAAGGGTTCCGATATGTGCGACGGCGCGTCTCGATCAAATCGGGTGCCGTTTTCGCACCACTTTTACTTCCGTAATGAAACTCTCCGAAACAATCCAAACATGTTTCTTTGGCCCAACGGAGTGTATTGGACGCGTTTGTTGGTGTCCTTCAACGGAAGGGTTCCAATATGTGCGACGGCGCGTCTCGATCAAATCGGGTGTCGTTTTCGCCCCACTTTTAGTTCCGTAATGCAACTCTCCGAAACAGACCAAACATGTTTCTTTGGCCCGACGGAGTGTATTGGACGCGTTTGTTGGTGTGCTTCAACGGAATGCTTTGGATGTGTCCGTCGACGCGTTTCGGGAAAATCGGGTGTCGTTTCCGCACCACTTTTACTTCCGTAATGAAACTCTCCGAAGCACTCCAAACATGTTTGTTTGGCCCAACGGAGTGTATCGGACGGGTTTGTCAGTGTGCTCCAATAGAATGGTTCCCATGTGCGTGACGGCGCGTCTCAATCAAATCGGGTACCGTTTTCGCATCACTTTTACTTCAGTAATGAAACTCTCCGAAACACTCCAACAATGTTGTTTGGCCCAACGGAGTGTATCGGACGGGTTTGTCAGTGTGCTCCAATAGAATGGTTCCCATGTGCGTGACGGCGCGTCTCAATCAAATCGGGTGCCGTTTTCGCATCACTTTTACTTCAGTAATGAAACTCTCCGAAACACTCCAAACATGTTTGTTTGGCCCAACGGAGTGTATCGGACGCGTTTCTCAGTGTGCTCCAATAGAATGGTTCCGATGTGCGTGACGGCGCGTCTCGATCAAATCGGGTGGCGTTTTCGCATCACTTTTACTTCAGTAATGAAACTCTCCGAAACACACCAAACATGTTGTTTGCCCCAACGGAGTGTATCGGACGGGTTTGTCAGTGTGCTCCAATAGAATGGTTCCCATGTGCGTGACGGCGCGTCTCAATGAAATCGGGTGCCGTTTTCGCATCACTTTTACTTCAGTAATGAAACTCTCCAAAACACTCCAAACATGTTTCTTTGGCCCAACGGAGTGTATTGGACGCGTTTGTTGGTGTCCTTCAGCGGAAGGGTTCCGATATGTGCGACGGCGCGTCTCGATCAAATCGGGTGCCGTTTTCGCACCACTTTTACTTTCATAATGAAACACTCCGAAACACACCAAACATATTTCTTTGGCCCAACGGAGTGTATTGGACGCGTTTGTTGGTGTGCTTAAACGGAAGGGTTCCGATATGTGCGACGGCGCGTCTCGATCAAATCGGGTGCCGTTTGCGCACACTTTTACTTCCGTTATGAAACTCTGCGAAACACTCCAAACATGTTTCTTTGGCAACGGAGTGTATTGGACGCGTTTGTTGGTGTCCTTCAACGGAAGGGTTCCGATATGTGCGACGGCGCGTCTCGATCAAATCGGGTGCCGTTTTCGCACCACTTTTACTTCCGTAATGAAACTCTCCGAAACAATCCAAACATGTTTCTTTGGCCCAACAGAGTGTATTTGACGCGTTTGTTGGTGTCCTTCAACGGAAGGGTTCCAATATGTGCGACGGCGCGTCTCGATCAAATCGGGTGTCGTTTTCGCCCCACTTTTAGTTCCGTAATGCAACTCTCCGAAACACGCCAAACATGTTTCTTTGGCCCGACGGAGTGTATTGGACGCGTTTGTTGGTGTCCTTCAACGGAAGGGTTCCAATATGTGCGACGGCGCGTCTCGATCAAATCGGGTGTCGTTTTCGCCCCACTTTTAGTTCCGTAATGCAACTCTCCGAAACAGACCAAACATGTTTCTTTGGCCCGACGGAGTGTATTGGACGCGTTTGTTGGTGTGCTTCAACGGAATGCTTTGGATGTGTCCGTCGGCGCGTTTCGGGAAAATCGGGTGTCGTTTCCGCACCACTTTTACTTCCGTAATGAAACTCTCCGAAGCACTCCAAACATGTTTCTTTGGCCCAACGGAGTGTATTGGATGCGTTAGTTGGTGTGCTTCAATAGAATACTTCGGATGTGTCGTTGGCGCAATTCGCGAAAGCCGGATGCCGTTTTCGCACCACTTTTACTTCCGTAATGAAACACTTCGAAACACACCAAACATGTTTGTTTGGCCCAACGGAGTGTATCGGACGCGTTTGTCAGTGTGCTCCAATAGAATGGTTCCGATGTGCGTGACGGCACGTCTCGATCACATCGGGTGCCGTTTTCGCATCACTTTTACTTCAGTAATGAAACTCTCCGAAACACTCCAAACATGTTTGTTTGGCCCAACGGAGTGTATCGGACGGGTTTGTCAGTGTGCTCCAATAGAATGGTTCCCATGTGCGTGACGGCGCGTCTCAATCAAATCGGGTACCGTTTTCGCATCACTTTTACTTCAGTAATGAAACTCTCCGAAACACTCCAACCATGTTGTTTGGCCCAACGGAGTGTATCGGACGGGTTTGTCAGTGTGCTCCAATAGAATGGTTCCCATGTGCGTGACGGCGCGTCTCAATCAAATCGGGTGCCGTTTTCGCATCACTTTTACTTCAGTAATGAAACTCTCCGAAACACTCCAAACATGTTTGTTTGGCCCAACGGAGTGTATCGGACGCGTTTCTCAGTGTGCTCCAATAGAATGGTTCCGATGTGCGTGACGGCGCGTCTCGATCAAATCGGGTGGCGTTTTCGCATCACTTTTACTTCAGTAATGAAACTCTCCGAAACACACCAAACATGTTGTTTGCCCCAACGGAGTGTATCGGACGGGTTTGTCAGTGTGCTCCAATAGAATGGTTCCCATGTGCGTGACGGCGCGTCTCAATGAAATCGGGTGCCGTTTTCGCATCACTTTTACTTCAGTAATGAAACTCTCCAAAACACTCCAAACATGTTTCTTTGGCCCAACGGAGTGTATTGGACGCGTTTGTTGGTGTCCTTCAGCGGAAGGGTTCCGATATGTGCGACGGCGCGTCTCGATCAAATCGGGTGCCGTTTTCGCACCACTTTTACTTTCATAATGAAACACTCCGAAACACACCAAACATATTTCTTTGGCCCAACGGAGTGTATTGGACGCGTTTGTTGGTGTGCTTAAACGGAAGGGTTCCGATATGTGCGACGGCGCGTCTCGATCAAATCGGGTGCCGTTTGCGCACACTTTTACTTCCGTTATGAAACTCTGCGAAACACTCCAAACATGTTTCTTTGGCAACGGAGTGTATTGGACGCGTTTGTTGGTGTCCTTCAACGGAAGGGTTCCGATATGTGCGACGGCGCGTCTCGATCAAATCGGGTGCCGTTTTCGCACCACTTTTACTTCCGTAATGAAACTCTCCGAAACAATCCAAACATGTTTCTTTGGCCCAACAGAGTGTATTTGACGCGTTTGTTGGTGTCCTTCAACGGAAGGGTTCCAATATGTGCGACGGCGCGTCTCGATCAAATCGGGTGTCGTTTTCGCCCCACTTTTAGTTCCGTAATGCAACTCTCCGAAACACGCCAAACATGTTTCTTTGGCCCGACGGAGTGTATTGGACGCGTTTGTTGGTGTGCTTCGACGGAATGCTTTGGATGTGTCCGTCGGCGCGTTTCGGGAAAATCGGGTGTCGTTTCCGCACCCCTTTTACTTCCGTAATGAAACTCTCCGAAGCACTGCAAACATGTTTCTTTGGCCCAACGAAGTGTATTGGATGCGTTTGTTGGTGTGCTTCAACGGAATGCTTCGGATGTGTCGTCGGCGCATTTCACGAAAGCCGGGTGCCGTTTTCGCACCACTTTTATTTCCGTAATGAAACTCTCCGAAACACACCAAACATGTTTCTTTGGCCCAACGGAGTGTATTGGACGCGTTTGTTGGTGTGCTTCAACGGAAGGGTTCCAATATGCGCGGCGGCGCGTCTCGATCAAATCGGGTGCCGTTTTCGCACCACTTTTACTTCCGTAATGAAACTCTCCGAAAACACTCCAAACATGTTTCTTTGGCCCAACGGAGTGTATTGGACGCGTTTGTTGGTGTCCTTCAACGGAAGGGTTCCAATATGTGCGACAGCGCGTCTCGATCAAATCGGGTGCCGTTTTCGCACCACTTTTACTTTCGTAATGAAACTCTCCGAAACACTCCAAACATGTTTCTTTGGCCAACGGAGTGTATTGGACGCGTTTGTTGGTGTCCTTCAACGGAAGGGTTCCAATATGTGCGACGGCGCGTCTCGATCAAATCGGGTGTCGTTTTCGCCCCACTTTTAGTTCCGTAATGCAACTCTCCGAAACAGACCAAACATGTTTCTTTGGCCCGACGGAGTGTATTGGACGCTTTGTTGGTGTGCTTCAACGGAATGCTTTGGATGTGTCCGTCGGCGCGTTTCGGGAAAATCGGGTGTCGTTTCCGCACCACTTTTACTTCCGTAATGAAACTCTCCGAAGCACTCCAAACATGTTTCTTTGGCCCAACGGAGTGTATTGGATGCGTTAGTTGGTGTGCTTCAATAGAATACTTCGGATGTGTCGTTGGCGCATTTCGCGAAAGCCGGATGCCGTTTTCGCACCACTTTTACTTCCGTAATGAAACTCTTCGAAACACACCAAACATGTTTGTTTGGCCCAACGGAGTGTATCGGACGCGTTTGTCAGTGTGCTCCAATAGAATGGTTCCGATGTGCGTGACGGCACGTCTCGATCACATCGGGTGCCGTTTTCGCATCACTTTTACTTCAGTAATGAAACTCTCCGAAACACTCCAAACATGTTGTTTGGCCCAACGGAGTGTATCGGACGGGTTTCTCAGTGTGCTCCAATAGAATGGTTCCGATGTGCGTGACGGCGCGCCTCGATCAAATCGGGTGGCGTTTTCGCATCACTTTTACTTCAGTAATGAAACTCTCGGAAACACACCAAACATGTTGTTTGCCCCAACGGAGTGTATCGGACGGGTTTGTCAGTGTGCTCCAATAGAATGGTTCCCATGTGCGTGACGGCGCGTCTCAATGAAATCGGGTGCCGTTTTTGCATCACTTTTACTTCAGTAATGAAACTCTCCAAAACACTCCAAACATGTTTCTTTGGCCCAACGGAGTGTATTGGACGCGTTTGTTGGTGTCCTTCAGCGGAAGGGTTCCGATATGTGCGACGGCGCGTCTCGATCAAATCGGGTGCCGTTTTCGCACCACTTTTACTTCCATAATGAAACACTCCGAAACACACCAAACATATTTCTTTGGCCCAACGGAGTGTATTGGACGCGTCTGTTGGCGTGCTTAAACGGAAGGGTTCCGATATGTGCGACGGCGCGTCTCGATCAAATCGGGTGCCGTTTTCGCACACTTTTACTTCCGTTATGAAACTCTGCGAAACACTCCAAACATGTTTCTTTGGCAACGGAGTGTATTGGACGCGTTTGTTGGTGTCCTTCAACGGAAGGGTTCCGATATGTGCGACGGCGCGTCTCGATCAAATCGGGTGCCGTTTTCGCACCACTTTTACTTCCGTAATGAAACTCTCCGAAACAATCCAAACATGTTTCTTTGGCCCAACAGAGTGTATTTGACGCGTTTGTTGGTGTCCTTCAACGGAAGGGTTCCAATATGTGCGACGGCGCGTCTCGATCAAATCGGGTGTCGTTTTCGCCCCACTTTTAGTTCCGTAATGCAACTCTCCGAAACACGCCAAACATGTTTCTTTGGCCCGACGGAGTGTATTGGACGCGTTTGTTGGTGTGCTTCGACGGAATGCTTTGGATGTGTCCGTCGGCGCGTTTCGGGAAAATCGGGTGTCGTTTCCGCACCCCTTTTACTTCCGTAATGAAACTCTCCGAAGCACTCCAAACATGTTTCTTTGGCCCAACGAAGTGTATTGGATGCATTTGTTGGTGTGCTTCAACGGAATGCTTCGGATGTGTCGTCGGCGCATTTCACGAAAGCCGGGTGCCGTTTTCGCACCACTTTTACTTCCGTAATGAAACTCTCCGAAACACACCAAACATGTTTCTTTGGCCCAACGGAGTGTATTGGACGCGTTTGTTGGTGTGCTTCAACGGAAGGGTTCCAATATGCGCGGCGGCGCGTCTCGATCAAATCGGGTGCCGTTTTCGCACCACTTTTACTTCCGTAATGAAACTCTCCGAAAACACTCCAAACATGTTTCTTTGGCCCAACGGAGTGTATTGGACGCATTTGTTGGTGTCCTTCAACGGAAGGGTTCCAATATGTGCGACAGCGCGTCTCGATCAAATCGGGTGCCGTTTTCGCACCACTTTTACTTTCGTAATGAAACTCTCCGAAACACTCCAAACATGTTTCTTTGGCCAACGGAGTGTATTGGACGCGTTTGTTGGTGTCCTTCAACGGAAGGGTTCCAATATGTGCGACGGCGCGTCTCGATCAAATCGGGTGTCGTTTTCGCCCCACTTTTAGTTCCGTAATGCAACTCTCCGAAACAGACCAAACATGTTTCTTTGGCCCGACGGAGTGTATTGGACGCATTTGTTGGTGTGCTTCAACGGAATGCTTTGGATGTGTCCGTCGGCGCGTTTCGGGAAAATCGGGTGTCGTTTCCGCACCCCTTTTACTTCCGTAATGAAACTCTCCGAAGCACTCCAAACATGTTTCTTTGGCCCAACGAAGTGTATTGGATGCGTTTGTTGGTGTGCTTCAACGGAATGCTTCGGATGTGTCGTCGGCGCATTTCACGAAAGCCGGGTGCCGTTTTCGCACCACTTTTACTTCCGTAATGAAACTCTCCGAAACACACCAAACATGTTTCTTTGGCCCAACGGAGTGTATTGGACGCGTTTGTTGGTGTGCTTCAACGGAGGGGTTCCAATATGCGCGGTGGCGCGTCTCGATCAAATCGGGTGCCGTTTTCGCACCACTTTTACTTCCATAATGAAACACTCCGAAACACACCAAACATATTTCTTTGGCCCAACGGAGTGTATTGGACGCGTTTGTTGGTGTGCTTAAACGGAAGGGTTGCGATATGTGCGACGGCGCGTCTCGATCAAATCGGGTGCCGTTTTCGCACCACTTTTACTTCCGTAATGAAACTCTTCGAAACACACCAAACATGTTTCTTTCGCCCAACGGAGTGTATCGGACGCGTTTGTCAGTGTGCTCCAATAGAATGGTTCCGATGTGCGTGACGGCGCGTCTCGATCAAATCGGGTGCCGTTTTCGCGTCACTTTTACTTCAGTAATGAAACTCTCCAAAACACTCCAAACATGTTGTTTGGCCCAACTGAGTGTATCGGACACGTTTGTCAGTGTCCTCCAATAGAATGGTTCCCATGTGCGTGACGGCGCGTCTCAATCAAATCGGGTGCCGTTTTCACCTCACTTTAACTTCAGTAATGAAACTCTCCGAAACACTCCAAACATGTTTCTTTGGCCCAACGGAGTGTATTGGACGCGTTTGTTGGTGTCCTTCAACGGAAGGGTTCCGATATGTGCGACGGCGCGTCTCGATCAAATCGGGTGCCGTTTTCGCACCACTTTTACTTCCATAATGAAACACTCCGAAACACACCAAACATATTTCTTTGGCCCAACGGAGTGTATTGGACGCGTTTGTTGGTGTGCTTAAACGGAAGGTGATAGAACTGGAGTGCCCGATCTTTCGGTGAGTGGAGATAACTTCGATCTGTGGAAGTTAACCCTCACGATCCGACTACGACGAGCAAGCCCGAGGCGCCAATGCAATCGCTGAACCAACTCCCGATGGTTACTAACCTTGCTGGATTGCAAGATCAGCCTGATCACGAAGATCAATCCCTGCACGCAATCGAAGAACGAGCAAGAATAAGAGGCGAGCAATCTAATCTATTACTCGAAGGTGGGGTTCTGAATACACGTCGTATGACGGCTGTAGCTAAAGCTATCAATTAAACAAAACCCAACCCTAATGTGGCGGCGGCTACTGAATATATAGGGTTTAGGTTGTGGCCTACCCCCCTGGTCACGCCCCTATGGGCTCCAACACGATACATGGGCCAACGGCCCAAAAGGCGGCGGCGCAGCGTCCTGGCAGATTCTGTACGTCCACTTGTTTCAAAGATTCCCGTTGACTCAGATGGAATTTGGGCATGAAACCGGTGCCATTGGAAAGTTTGTCTTCTTAGCTTTCCGTCCATATGTAGAATGTCCAAAACGGACTCCGTATGTGGCCAGGGCGACCAAAACATCGTAAGCTGCTCCTGAATTCCGAGATGGGCTCGAACTTGTGTTGTTTTGGGCCTCCACCTTGGTGACTCGAATTGGATTAGCCTTGGGCCTCCTTCATGACTTGGACAACCTTGTTGGACTCCTCTTTCACTAATGCATGACCCAATCATGGTCGTATGCATGTGTGTCATGTTCTCATCAGAAGGGTTGCGATATGTGCGACGGCGCGTCTCGATCAAATCGGGTGCCGTTTTCGCACCACTTTTACTTCCGTAATGAAACTCCCCGAAACACTCCAAACATGTTTCTTTGGCCCAACGGAGTGTATTGGACGTGTTGGTTGGTGTCCTTCAACGGAAGGGTTCCAATATGTGCGACGGCGCGTCTCGATCAAATCGGGTGTCGTTTTTGCCCCACTTTTAGTTCCGTAATGGAACTCTCTGAAACACACCAAACATGTTTCTTTGGCCCAACGGAGTGTATTGGACGCGTTTGTTGGTGTGCTTCAACGGAATGCTTTGGATGTGTCCGTCAGCGCGTTTCGGGAAAATCGGGTGTCGTTTCCGCACCACTTTTACTTCCGTAATGAAACTCTCCGAAGCACTCCAAACATGTTTCTTTGGCCCAACGAAGTGTATTGGATGCGTTTGTTGGTGTGCTTCAACGGAATGCTTCGGATGTGTCGTCGGCGCATTTCACGAAAGCCGGGTGCCGTTTTCGCACCACTTTTACTTCCGTAATGAAACTCTCCGAAACACACCAAACATGTTTCTTTGGCCCAACGGAGTGTATTGGACGCGTTTGTTGGTGTGCTTCAACGGAAGGGTTCCAATATGCGCGGCGGCGCGTCTCGATCAAATCGGGTGCCGTTTTCGCACCACTTTTACTTCCGTAATGAAACTCTCCGAAACACTCCAAACATGTTTCTTTGGCCCAACGGAGTGTATTGGAAGCGTTTGTTGGTGTCCTTCAACGGAAGGGTTCCAATATGTGCGACAGCGCGTCTCGATCAAATCGGGTGCCGTTTTCGCACCACTTTTACTTTCGTAATGAAACTCTCCGAAACACTCTAAACATGTTTCTTTGGCCAACGGAGTGTATTGGACGCGTTTGTTGGTGTCCTTCAACGGAAGGGCTCCGGTATGTGCGACGGCGCGTCTCGATCAAATCGGGTGCCATTTTCACACCACTTTTACTTCCGTAATGAAACTCTCCGAAACACACCAAACATGTTTCTTTGGCCCAACGGAGTGTATTGGACGCGTTTGTTGGTGTGCTTAAACGGAAGGGTTGCGATATGTGCGACGGCGCGTCTCGATCAAATCGGGTGCCGTTTTCGCACCACTTTTACTTCCGTAATGAAACTCTCTGAAACACACCAAACATGTTTCTTTGGCCCAACGGAGTGTATTGGACGCGTTTGTTGGTGTGCTTCAACGGAATGCTTTGGATGTGTCCGTCGGCGCGTTTCGGGAAAATCGGGTGTCGTTTCCGCACCACTTTTACGTCCGTAATGAAACTCTCCGAAGCACTCCAAACATGTTTCTTTGGCCCAACGGAGTGTATTGGATGCCTTTGTTGGTGTGCTTCAACGGAATGCTTCGGATGTGTCGTCGGCGCATTTCGC
This sequence comes from Oropetium thomaeum, assembly GCA_001182835.1. Taxonomy (NCBI): domain Eukaryota; kingdom Viridiplantae; phylum Streptophyta; class Magnoliopsida; order Poales; family Poaceae; genus Oropetium; species Oropetium thomaeum. The sequence goes on along the minus strand of LFJQ01000140.1, from coordinate 69,476 downwards.
GAAAGCCGGGTGCCGTTTTCGCACCACTTTTACTTCCGTAATGAAACTCTTCGAAACACACCAAACATGTTTGTTTGGCCCAACGGAGTGTATCGGACGCGTTTGTCAGTGTGCTCCAATAGAATGGTTCCGATGTGCGTGACGGCGCGTCTCGATCAAATCGGGTGCCGTTTTCGCATCACTTTTACTTCCGTAATGAAACTCTCCGAAACATTCCAAACATGTTTCTTTGGCCCAACGGAGTGTATTGGACGCGTTTCTTGATGTGCTTCAACGGAGTGCTTCGGATGTGTCCATCGGCGCGTTTCGCGGAAATCGGGTGCCGTTTCCGCACCACTTTTACTTCTGTAATGAAACTCTCCGAAACACTCCAAACATGTTTCTTTGGCCCAACGGAGTGTATTGGACGCGTTTGTTGGTGTCCTTCAACGGAAGGGTTCCGATATGTGCGACGGCGCGTCTCGATCAAATCGGGTGCCGTTTTCGCACCACTTTTACTTCCATAATGAAACACTCCGAAACACACCAAACATATTTCTTTGGCCCAACGGAGTGTATTGGACGCGTTTGTTGGTGTGCTTAAACGGAAGGGTTGCGATATGTGCGACGGCGCGTCTCGATCAAATCGGGTGCCGTTTTCGCACCACTTTTACTTCCGTAAAGAAACTCCCCGAAACACTCCAAACATGTTTCTTTGGCCCAACGGAGTGTATTGGACGTGTTGGTTGGTGTCCTTCAACGGAAGGGTTCCAATATGTGCGACGGCGCGTCTCGATCAAATCGGGTGTCGTTTTCGCACCACTTTTACTTCCGCAATGGAACTCTCCGAAACACACCAAACATGTTTCTTTGGCCCGACGGAGTGTATTGTACGCGTTTGTTGGTCTGCTTCAACGGAATGCTTTGGATGTGTCCGTCGGCGCGTTTCGGAAAAAACGGGTGCCGTTTCTGCACCACTTTTTCTTCCGTAATGAAACTCTCCGAAGCACTCCAAACATGTTTCTTTGGCCCAACGAAGTGTATTGGATGCGTTTGTTGGTGTGCTTCAACGGAACGCTTCGGATGTGTCGTCGGCGCATTTCACGAAAGCCGGGTGCCGTTTTCGCACCACTTTTACTTCCGTAATGAAACTCTCCGAAACACACCAAACATGTTTCTTTGGCCCAACGGAGTGTATTGGACGCGTTTGTTGGTGTGCTTCAACGGAAGGGTTCCAATATGCGCGGCGGCGCGTCTCGATCAAATCGGGTGCCGTTTTCGCACCACTTTTACTTCCGTAATGAAACTCTCCGAAACACTCCAAACATGTTTCTTTGGCCCAACGGAGTGTATTGGACGCGTTTGTTGGTGTCCTTCAACGGAAGGGTTCCAATATGTGCGATGGTGCGTCTCCATCAAATCGGATGTCGTTATCGCCCCACTTTTAGTTCCGTAATGGAACTCTCCGAAACACACCAAACATGTTTCTTTGGCCCAACGGAGTGTATTGGACGCGTTTGTTGGTGTGCTTCAACGGAATGATTTGGATGTGTCCGTCGGCGCGTTTCGAGAAAATCGGGTGTCGTTTCTGCACCACTTTTACTTCCGTAATCAAACTCTCCGAAGCACTCCAAACATGTTTCTTTGGCCCAACGAAGTGTATTGGATGCGTTAGTTGGTGTGCTTCAATGGAATGCTTCAGATGTGTCGTTGGCGCATTTCGCGAAAGCCGGGTGCCGTTTTCGCACCACTTTTACTTCCGTAATGAAACTCTTCGAAACACACCAAACATGTTTGTTTCGCCCAACGGAGTGTATCGGACGCGTTTGTCAGTGTGCTCCAATAGAATGGTTCCGATGTGCGTGACTGCGCGTCTCGATCAAATCGGGTGCCGTTTTCGCGTCACTTTTACTTCAGTAATGAAACTCTCCAAAACACTCCAAACATGTTGTTTGGCCCAACGGAGTGTATCGGACACGTTTGTCAGTGTCCTCCAATAGAATGGTTCCCATGTGCGTGACGGCGCGTCTCAATCAAATCGGATGCCGTTTTCGCATCACTTTAACTTCAGTAATGAAACTCTCCGAAACACTCCAAAAAATGTTTCTTTGGCCCAACGGAGTGTATTGGACGCGTTTGTTGGTGTCCTTCAATGGAAGGGTTCCGATATGTGCGACGGCGCGTCTCGATCAAATCGGGTGCCGTTTTCACACCACTTTTACTTCCTTAATGAAACTCTCCGAAACACACCAAACATGTTTTTTTGGCCCAACGGAGTGTATTGGACGTGTTTGTTGGTGTGCTTCAACGGAATGCTTTGGATGTGTCCGTCGGCGCGTTTCGGGAAAATCGGGTGTCATTTCCGCACCACTTTTATTTCCGTAATGAAACTCTTCGAAGCACTCCAAACATGTTTCTTTGGCCCAACGGAGTGTATTGGATGCGTTTGTTGGTGTGCTTCAACGGAATGCTTCGGATGTGTCGTCGGCGCATTTCGCGAAAGCCGGGTGCCGTTTTCGCACCACTTTTACTTCCATAATGAAACTCTCCGAAACACACCAAACATGTTTCTTTGGCCCAACGGAGTGTATTGGACGCGTTTGTTGGTGTGCTTCAACGGAAGGGTTCCAATATGCGCGGCGGCGCGTCTCGATCAAATCGGGTGCCGTTTTCGCACCACTTTTACTTCCGTAATGAAACTCTCCGAAACACTCCAAACATGTTTCTTTGGCCCAACGGAGTGTATTGGACGCGTTTGTTGGTGTGCTTCAACGGAATGCTTTGGATGTGTCCGTCGGAGCGTTTCGGGAAAATCGGGTGTCGTTTCTGCACCACTTTTACTTCCGTAATCAAACTCTCCGAAGCACTCCAAACATGTTTCTTTGGCCAAATGGAGTGTATTGGATGCGTTAGTTGGTGTGCTTCAATGGAATGCTTCAGATGTGTCGTTGGCGCATTTCGCGAAAGCCGGGTGCCGTTTTCGCACCACTTTTACTTCCGTAATGGAACTCTTCGAAACACACCAAACATGTTTGTTTCGCCCAACGGAGTGTATCGGACGCGTTTGTCAGTGTGCTCCAATAGAATGGTTCCGATGTGCGTTACGGCGCGTCTCGATCAAATCGGGTGCCGTTTTCGCGTCACTTTTACTTCAGTAATGAAACTCTCCAAAACACTCCAAACATGTTGTTTGGCCCAACGGAGTGTATCGGACACGTTTGTCAGTGTCCTCCAATAGAATGGTTCCCATGTGCGTGACGGCGCGTCTCAATCAAATCGGGTGCCGTTTTCGCATCACTTTAACTTCAGTAATGAAACTCTCCGAAACACTCCAAAAAATGTTTCTTTGGCCCAACGGAGTGTATTGGACGCGTTTGTTGGTGTCCTTCAATGGAAGGGTTCCGATATGTGCGACGGCGCGTCTCGATCAAATTGGGTGCCTTTTTCGCACCACTTTTACTTCCGTAATGAAACTCTCCGAAACACACCAAACATGTTTCTTTGGCCCAACGGAGTGTATTGGACGCGTTTGTTGGTGTGCTTCAACGGAATGCTTTGGATGTGTCCGTCGGCGCGTTTCAGGAAAATCGGGTGTCGTTTCCGCACCACTTTTACTTCCGTAATGAAACTCTCCGAAGCACTCCAAACATGTTTCTTTGGCCCAACGGAGTGTATTGGATGCGTTTGTTGGTGTGCTTCAACGGAATGCTTCAGATGTGTCGTCGGCGCATTTCGCGAAAGCCGGGTGCCGTTTCCGCACCACTTTTACTTCCGTAATGAAACTCTTCGAAACAGACCAAACATGTTTGTTTGGCCCAACGGATAGTATCGGACGCGTTTGTCAGTGTGCTCCAATAGAATGGTTCCGATGTGCGTGACGGCGCGTCTCGATCAAATCGGGTGCCGTTTTCGCATCACTTTTACTTCAGTGATGAAACTCTACGAAACACTCTAAACATGTTTCTTTGGCCCAACGGAGTGTATTGGACGCGTTTCTTGATGTGCTTCAACGGAGTGCTTCGGATGTGTCCATCGGCGCGTTTCGCGGAAATCGGGTGCCGTTTCCGCACCACTTTTACTTCTGTAATGAAACTCTCCGAAACACTCCAAACATGTTTCTTTGGCCCAACGGAGTGTATTGGACGCGTTTGTTGGTGTCCTTCAACGGAAGGGTTCCGATATGTGCGACGGCGCGTCTCGATCAAATCGGGTGCCGTTTTCGCACCACTTTTACTTCCATAATGAAACACTCCGAAACACACCAAACATATTTCTTTGGCCCAACGGAGTGTATTGGACGCGTTTGTTGGTGTGCTTAAACGGAAGGGTTGCGATATGTGCGACGGCGCGTCTCGATCAAATCGGGTGCCGTTTTCGCACCACTTTTACTTCCGTAATGAAACTCTCCGAAACTCTCCAAACATGTTTCTTTGGCCCAACGGAGTGTATTGGACGTGTTGGTTGGTGTCCTTCAACGGAAGGGTTCCAATATGTGCGACGGCGCGTCTCGATCAAATCGGGTGTCGTTTTCGCACCACTTTTACTTCGCAATGGAACTCTCCGAAACACACCAAACATGTTTCTTTGGCCCAACGGAGTGTATTGGACGCGTTTGTTGGTGTGCTTCAACGGAAGGGTTCCAATATGCGCGGCGGCGCGTCTCGATCAAATCGGGTGCCGTTTTCGCACCACTTTTACTTCCGTAATGAAACTCTCCGAAACACTCCAAACATGTTTCTTTGGCCCAACGGAGTGTATTGGACGCGTTTGTTGGTGTCCTTCAACGGAAGGGTTCCAATATGTGTGATGGTGCGTCTCCATCAAATCGGATGTTGTTATCGCCCCACTTTTAGTTCCGTAATGGAACTCTCCGAAACACACCAAACATGTTTCTTTGGCCCAACGGAGTGTATTGGACGCGTTTGTTGGTGTGCTTCAACGGAATGCTTTGGATGTGTCCGTCGGCGCGTTTCGGGAAAATCGGGTGTCGTTTCTGCACCACTTTTACTTCCGTAATCAAACTCTCCGAAGCACTCCAAACATGTTTCTTTGGCCCAACGGAGTGTATTGGATGCGTTAGTTGGTGTGCTTCAATGGAATGCTTCAGATGTGTCGTTGGCGCATTTCGCGAAAGCCGGGTGCCGTTTTCGCGCCACTTTTACTTCCGTAATGAAACTCTTCGAAACACACCAAACATGTTTGTTTCGCCCAACGGAGTGTATCGGACGCGTTTGTCAGTGTGCTCCAATAGAATGGTTCCGATGTGCGTTACGGCGCGTCTCGATCAAATCGGGTGCCGTTTTCGCGTCACTTTTACTTCAGTAATGAAACTCTCCAAAACACTCCAAACATGTTGTTTGGCCCAACGGAGTGTATCGGACACGTTTGTCAGTGTCCTCCAATAGAATGGTTCCCATGTGCGTGACGGCGCGTCTCAATCAAATCGGGTGCCGTTTTCGCATCACTTTAACTTCAGTAATGAAACTCTCCAAAACACTCCAAAAAATGTTTCTTTGGCCCAACGGAGTGTATTGGACGCGTTTGTTGGTGTCCTTCAATGGAAGGGTTCCGATATGTGCGACGGCGCGTCTCGATCAAATCGGGTGCCGTTTTCGCACCACTTTTACTTCCGTAATGAAACTCTCCGAAACTCTCCAAACATGTTTCTTTGGCCCAACGGAGTGTATTGGACGTGTTGGTTGGTGTCCTTCAACGGAAGGGTTCCAATATGTGCGACGGCGCGTCTCGATCAAATCGGGTGTCGTTTTCGCACCACTTTTACTTCCGCAATGGAACTCTCCGAAACACACCAAACATGTTTCTTTGGCCCAACGGAGTGTATTGGACGCGTTTGTTGGTGTGCTTCAACGGAAGGGTTCCAATATGCGCGGCGGCGCGTCTCGATCAAATCGGGTGCCGTTTTCGCACCACTTTTACTTCCGTAATGAAACTCTCCGAAACACTCCAAACATGTTTCTTTGGCCCAACGGAGTGTATTGGACGCGTTTGTTGGTGTCCTTCAACGGAAGGGTTCCAATATGTGTGATGGTGCGTCTCCATCAAATCGGATGTCGTTATCGCCCCACTTTTAGTTCCGTAATGGAACTCTCCGAAACACACCAAACATGTTTCCTTGGCCCAACGGAGTGTATTGGACGCGTTTGTTGGTGTGCTTCAACGGAATGCTTTGGATGTGTCCGTCGGCGCGTTTCGGGAAAATCGGGTGTCGTTTCTGCACCACTTTTACTTCCGTAATCAAACTCTCCGAAGCACTCCAAACATGTTTCTTTGGCCCAACGGAGTGTATTGGATGCGTTAGTTGGTGTGCTTCAATGGAATGCTTCAGATGTGTCGTTGGCGCATTTCGCGAAAGCCGGGTGCCGTTTTCGCGCCACTTTTACTTCCGTAATGAAACTCTTCGAAACACACCAAACATGTTTGTTTCGCCCAACGGAGTGTATCGGACGCGTTTGTCAGTGTGCTCCAATAGAATGGTTCCGATGTGCGTTACGGCGCGTCTCGATCAAATCGGGTGCCGTTTTCGCGTCACTTTTACTTCAGTAATGAAACTCCCCAAAACACTCCAAACATGTTGGTTGGCCCAACGGAGTGTATCGGACACGTTTGTCAGTGTCCTCCAATAGAATGGTTCCCATGTGCGTGACGGCGCGTCTCAATCAAATCGGGTGCCGTTTTCGCATCACTTTAACTTCAGTAATGAAACTCTCCGAAACACTCCAAAAAATGTTTCTTTGGCCCAACGGAGTGTATTGGACGCGTTTGTTGGTGTCCTTCAATGGAAGGGTTCCGATATGTGCGACGGTGCGTCTCGATCAAATCGGGTGCCGTTTTCGCACCACTTTTACTTCCGTAATGAAACTCTCCGAAAAACACCAAACATGTTTCTTTGGCCCAACGGAGTGTATTGGACGCGTTTGTTGGTGTGCTTCAACGGAATGCTTTGGATGTGTCCGTCGGCGCGTTTCAGGAAAATCGGGTGTCGTTTCCGCACCACTTTTACTTCCGTAATGAAACTCTCCGAAGCACTCCAAACATGTTTCTTTGGCCCAACGGAGTGTATTGGATGCGTTAGTTGGTGTGCTTCAACGGAATGCTTCGGATGTGTCGTCGGCGCATTTCGCGAAAGCCGGGTGCCGTTTCCGCACCACTTTTACTTCCGTAATGAAACTCTTCGAAACACACCAAACATGTTTGTTTGGCCCAACGGAGTGTATCGGACGCGTTTGTCAGTGTGCTCCAATAGAATGGTTCCGATGTGCGTGACGGCGCGTCTCGATCCAATCGGGTGCCGTTTTCGCATCACTTTTACTGCAGTGATGAAACTCTACGAAACACTCTAAACATGTTTCTTTGGCCCAACGGAGTGTATTGGACGCGTTTCTTGATGTGCTTCAACGGAGTGCTTCGGATGTGTCCATCGGCGCGTTTCGCGGAAATCGGGTGCCGTTTCCGCACCACTTTTACTTCTGTAATGAAACTCTCCGAAACACTCCAAACATGTTTCTTTGGCCCAACGGAGTGTATTGGACGCGTTTGTCGGTGTCCTTCAACGAAAGGGTTCCGATATGTGCGACGGCGCGTATCGATCAAATCGGGTGCCGTTTTCGCACCACTTTTACTTCCATAATGAAACACTCCGAAACACACCAAACATATTTCTTTGGCCCAACGGAGTGTATTGGACACGTTTGTTGGTGTGCTTAAACGGAAGGGTTGCGATATGTGCGACGGCGCGTCTCGATCAAATCGGGTGCCGTTTTCGCACCACTTTTACTTCCGTAATGAAACTCTCCGAAACACTCCAAACATGTTTCTTTGGCCCAACGGAGTGTATTGGACGTGTTGGTTGGTGTCCTTCAACGGAAGGGTTCCAATATGTGCGACGGCGCGTCTCGATCAAATCGGGTGTCGTTTTCGCACCACTTTTACTTCCGCAATGGAACTCTCCGAAACACACCAAACATGTTTCTTTGGCCCAACGGAGTGTATTGTACGCGTTTGTTGGTCTGCTTCAACGGAATGCTTTGGATGTGTCCGTCGGCGCGTTTCGGAAAAAACCGGTGCCGTTTCTGCACCACTTTTTCTTCCGTAATGAAACTCTCCGAAGCACTCCAAACATGTTTCTTTGGCCCAACGAAGTGTATTGGATGCGTTTGTTGGTGTGCTTCAACGGAATGCTTCGGATGTGTCGTCGGCGCATTTCACGAAAGCCGGGTGCCGTTTTCGCACCCGTAATGAAACTCTCCGAAACACACCAAACATGTTTCTTTGGCCCAACGGAGTGTATTGGACGCGTTTGTTGGTGTGCTTCAACGGAAGGGTTCCAATATGCGCGGCGGCGCGTCTCGATCAAATCGGGTGCCGTTTTCGCACCACTTTTACTTCCGTAATGAAACTCTCCGAAACACTCCAAACATGTTTCTTTGGCCCAACGGAGTGTATTGGACGCGTTTGTTGGTGTCCTTCAACGGAAGGGTTCCAATATGTGCGACGGTGCGTCTCCATCAAATCGGATGTCGTTTTCGCCCCACTTTTAGTTCCGTAATGGAACTCTCCGAAACACACCAAACATGTTTCTTTGGCCGAACGGAGTGTATTGGACGCGTTTGTTGGTGTGCTTCAACGGAATGCTTTGGATGTGTCCGTCGGCGCGTTTCGGGAAAATCGGGTGTCGTTTCTGCACCACTTTTACTTCCGTAATCAAACTCTCCGAAGCACTCCAAACATGTTTCTTTGGCCCAACGGAGTGTATTCGATGCGTTAGTTGGTGTGCTTCAATGGAATGCTTCAGATGTGTCGTTGGCGCATTTCGCGAAAGCCGGGTGCCGTTTTCGCACCACTTTTACTTCCGTAATGAAACTCTTCGAAACACACCAAACATGTTTGTTTCGCCCAACGGAGTGTATCGGACGCGTTTGTCAGTGTGCTCCAATAGAATGGTTCCGATGTGCGTGACGGCGCGTCTCGATCAAATCGGGTGCCGTTTTCGCATCACTTTTACTTCAGTAATGAAACTCTTCGAAACACACCAAACATGTTTGTTTGGCCCAACGGAGTGTATCGGACGCGTTTGTCACTGTGCTCCAATAGAATGGTTCCGATGTGCGTGACGGCGCGTCTCGATCACATGGGGTGCCGTTTTCGCATCACTTTTACTTCAGTAATGAAACTCTCCGAAACACTCCAAACATGTTGTTTGGCCCAACGGAGTGTATCGGACGGGTTTGTCAGTGTGCTCCAATAGAATGGTTCCGATGTGCGTGACGGCGCGTCTCGATCAAATCGGGTGGCGTTTTCGCATCACTTTTACTTCAGTAATGAAACTCTCCGAAACACTCCAAACATGTTGTTTGGCCCAACGGAGTGTATCGGATGGGTTTGTCAGTGTGCTCCAATAGAATGGTTCCCATGTGCGTGACGGCGCGTCTCCATGAAATCGGGTGCCGTTTTCGCATCACTTTTACTTCAGTAATGAAACTCTCCAAAACACTCCAAACATGTTTCTTTGGCCCAACGGAGTGTATTGGACGCGTTTGTTGGTGTCCTTCAGCGGAAGGGTTCCGATATGTGCGACGGCGCGTCTCGATCAAATCGGGTGCCGTTTTCGCACCACTTTTACTTCCATAATGAAATACTCCGAAGCACACCAAACAAATTTCTTTGGCCCAACGGAGTGTATTGGACGCGTTTGTTGGTGTGCTTAAACGGAAGGGTTCCGATATGTGCGACGGCGCGTCTCGACCAAATCGGGTGCCGTTTTCGCACACTTTTACTTGAGTTATGAAACTCTGCGAAACACTCCAAACATGTTACTTTCGCCCAACGGAGTGTATTGGACGCGTTTGTTGGTGTCCTTCAACGGAAGGGTTCCAATATGTGCGACGGTGCGTCTCCATCAAATTGGATGTCGTTTTCGCCCCACTTTTAGTTCCGTAATGGAACTCTACGAAACACACCAAACATGTTTCTTTGGCCCAACGGAGTGTATTGGACGCTTTTATTGGTGTGCTTCAACGGAATGCTTTGGATGTGTCCGTCGGCGCGTTTCGGGAAAATCGGGTGTCGTTTCTGCACCACTTTTACTTCCGTAATCAAACTCTCCGAAGCACTCCAAACATGTTTCTTTGGCCCAACGGAGTGTATTGGATGCGTTAGTTGGTGTGCTTCAATGGAATGCTTCAGTGTGTCGTTGGCGCATTTCGCGAAAGCCGGGTGCCGTTTTCGCACCACTTTTACTTCCGTAATGAAACTCTTCGAAACACACCAAACATGTTTGTTTGGCCCAACGGAGTGTATCGGACGCGTTTCTCAGTGTGCTCCAATAGAATGGTTCCGATGTGCGTGACGGCGCGTCTCGATCAAATTGGGTGCCGTTTTCGCGTCACTGTTACTTCAGTAATGAAACTCTCCAAAACACTCCAAACATGTTGTTTGGCCCAACGGAGTGTATCGGACACGTTTGTCAGTGTCCTCCAATAGAATGGTTCCCATGTGCGTGACGGCGCGTCTCAATCAAATCGGGTGCCGTTTTCGCATCACTTTAACTTCAGTAATGAAACTCTCCGAAACATTCCAAAAATGTTTCTTTGGCCCAACGGAGTGTATTAGACGCGTTTGTTGGTGTCCTTCAATGGAAGGGTTCTGATATGTGCGACGGCGCGTCTCGATCAAATCGGGTGCCGTTTTCGCACCACTTTTACTTCCGTAATGAAACTCTCCGAAACACTCCAAACATGTTTCTTTGGCCCAACGGAGTGTATTGGATGCGTTAGTTGGTGTGCTTCAATGGAATGCTTCAGATGTGTCGTTGGCGCATTTCGCGAAAGCCGGGTGCCGTTTTCGCACCACTTTTACTTCCGTAATGAAACTCTCCGAAACACACCAAACATGTTTCTTTGGCCCAATAGAGTGTATTGGACGCATTTGTTGGTGTGCTTCAACGGAATGCCTTGGATGTGTCCGTCGGCGCGTTTCGGGAAAATCGGGTGCCGTTTCCGCACCACTTTTACTTCCGTAATGAAACTCTCTGAAACACTCCAAACATATTTCTTTGGCCCAACGGAGTGCATTGGACGCGTTTGTTGGTGTGCTTCAACGGAAGGTTTCCGATATGTGCGACGGCGCGTCTCGATCAAATCGGGTGCCGTTTCCGCACCACTTTTACTTCCGTAATGAAACTCTCCGAAACACTCCAAACATGTTTCTTTGGCCCAACGGAGTGTATTGGACGCGTTTGTCGGTGTCCTTCAACGGAAGGGTTCCGATATGTGCGACAGCGCGTCTCGATCAAATCGGGTGCCGTTTTCGCACCACTTTTACTTCCATAATGAAACACTCTGAAACACACCAAACATATTTCTTTGGCCCAACGGAGTGTATTGGACGCGTTTTTGGTGTGCTTCAACGGAAGGGTTCTAATATGTGCGACGGCGCGTCTCGATCAAATCGGGTGTCGTTTTCGCACCACTTTTACTTTCGCAATGGAACTCTCCGAAACACACCAAACATGTTTCTTTGGCCCAACGGAGTGTATTGTACGCGTTTGTTGGTCTGCTTCAACGGAATGCTTTGGATGTGTCCGTCGGCGCGTTTCGGAAAAAACGGGTGCCGTTTCTGCACTACTTTTTCTTCCGTAATGAAACTCTCCGAAGCACTCCAAACATGTTTCTTTGGCCCAATGAAGTGTATTGGATGCGTTTGTTGCTGTGCTTCAACGGAATGCTTCGGATGTGTCGTCGGCGCATTTCACGAAAGCCGGGTACCGTTTTCGCACCACTTTTACTTCCGTAATGAAACTCTCCGAAACACACCAAACATGTTTCTTTGGCCCAACGGAGTGTATTGGACGCGTTTGTTGGTGTGCTTCAACGGAAGGGTTCCGATATGTGCGGCGGCGCGTCTCGATCAAATCGGGTGCCGTTTTCGCACCACTTTTACTTTCATAATGAAACTCTCCGAAACACACCAAACATGTTTCTTTGGCCCAACGGAGTGTATTGGACGCGTTTGTTGGTGTGCTTCAACGGAAGGGTTCCAATATGCGCGGCGGCGCGTCTCGATCAAATCGGGTGCCGTTTTCGCACCACTTTTACTTCCGTAATGAAACTCTCCGAAACACTCCAAAAATGTTTCTTTGGCCCAACGGAGTGTATTGGACGCGTTTGTTGGTGTCCTTCAATGGAAGGGTTCTGATATGTGCGACGGCGCGTCTCGATCAAATCGGGTGCCGTTTTCGCACCACTTTTACTTCCGTAATGAAACTCTCCGAAACACTCCAAACATGTTTCTTTGGCCCAACGGAGTGTATTGGATGCGTTAGTTGGTGTGCTTCAATGGAATGCTTCAGATGTGTCGTTGGCGCATTTCGCGAAAGCCGGGTGCCGTTTTCGCACCACTTTTACTTCCGTAATGAAACTCTCCGAAACACACCAAACATGTTTCTTTGGCCCAACAGAGTGTATTGGACGCATTTGTTGGTGTGCTTCAACGGAATGCCTTGGATGTGTCCGTCGGCGCGTTTCGGGAAAGTCGGGTGCCGTTTCCGCACCACTTTTACTTCCGTAATGAAACTCTCTGAAACACTCCAAACATATTTCTTTGGCCCAACGGAGTGTATTGGACGCGTTTGTTGGTGTGCTTCAACGGAAGGTTTCCGATATGTGCGACGGTGCGTCTCGATCAAATCGGGTGCCGTTTCCGCACCACTTTTACTTCCGTAATGAAACTCTCCGAAACACTCCAAACATGTTTCTTTGGCCCAACGGAGTCTATTGGACGCGTTTGTCGGTGTCCTTCAACGGAAGGGTTCCGATATGTGCGACAGCGCGTCTCGATCAAATCGGGTGCCGTTTTCGCACCACTTTTACTTCCATAATGAAACACTCTGAAACACACCAAACATATTTCTTTGGCCCAACGGAGTGTATTGGACGCGTTTTTGGTGTGCTTCAACGGAAGGGTTCTAATATGTGCGACGGCGCGTCTCGATCAAATCAGGTGTCGTTTTCGCACCACTTTTACTTTCGCAATGGAACTCTCCGAAACACACCAAACATGTTTCTTTGGCCCAACGGAGTGTATTGTACGTGTTTGTTGGTCTGTTCAACGGAATGCTTTGGATGTGTCCGTCGGCGCGTTTCGGAAAAAACGGGTGCCGTTTCTGCACTACTTTTTCTTCCGTAATGAAACTCTCCGAAGCACTCCAAACATGTTTCTTTGGCCCAATGAAGTGTATTGGATGCGTTTGTTGCTGTGCTTCAACGGAATGCTTCGGATGTGTCGTCCGCGCATTTCACGAAAGCCGGGTACCGTTTTCGCACCACTTTTACTTCCGTAATGAAACTCTCCGAAACACACCAAACATGTTTCTTTGGCCCAACGGAGTGTATTGGACGCGTTTGTTTGTGTGCTTCAACGGAAGGGTTCCGATATGTGCGGCTGCGCGTCTCGATCAAATCGGGTGCCGTTTTCGCACCACTTTTACTTCCATAATGAAACTCTCCGAAACACACCAAACATGTTTCTTTGGCCCAACGGAGTGTATTGGACGCGTTTGTTGGTGTGCTTCAACGGAAGGGTTCCAATATGCGCGGCGCCGCGTCTCGATCAAATCGGGTGCCGTTTTCGCACACTTTTACTTCCGTAATGAAACTCTCCGAAACACTCCAAACATGTTTCTTTGGCCCAACGGAGTGTATTGGACGCGTTTGTTGGTGTCCTTCAACGGAAGGGTTCCAATATGTGCGACGGGGCGTCTCCATCAAATCGGATGTCGTTTTCGCCCCACTTTTAGTTCCGTAATGGAACTCTACGAAACACACCAAACATGTTTCTTTGGCCCAACGGAGTGTATTGGACGCGTTTGTTGGTGTGATTCAACGGAATGATTTGGATGTGCCCGTCGGCGCGTTTCGCGGAAATCGTGTGCCGTTTCCGCACCACTTTTACCTCCGTAAAGAAACTCTTCGAAACACTGCAAACATGTTTCTTTGGCCCAACGGAGTGTATTGGACGCGTTTGTTGCTGTGCTTTAACGGAATGCTTCGGATGTGTCGTCGGCACGTTTCGCGGAAATCGGGTGCCGTTTCCGCACCAGTTTTAGTTCCGTAATAAAACTCTTCGAAACATACCAAACATGTTTGTTTGCCCCAACGCAGTGTATTGGACGTGTTTGTTTGTGTGCTTCAACTGAAGGGTTGCGATACGTGCGACGGCGCGTCTCGATCAAATCGGGTGCCGTTTTCGCACCACTTTTACTTCCGTAATGAAACTCTCTAAATCACTCCAAACATGTTTGTTTGGCCCAACGGAGTGTATTGGACGCGTTTGTTGTTGTGCTTCAACGGAATGATTTGGATGTGTCCGTCGACGCGTTTCGTGGAAATCGTGTGCCGTTTCCGCACAACTTTTACCTCCGTAATGAAACTCTCCGAAACACTCCAAACATGTTTGTTTGGCCCAACGGAGTGTATTGGATGCGTTTGTTAGTCTCCTTCAACGGAAGGGTTCCAATATGTGCGACGGCGCGTCTCGATCAAATCGGGTGCCGTTTTCGCACCACTTTTACTTCCCTAATGAGACTTTCGAAAACACCCCAAACATGTTTCTTTGGCCGAACGGAGTGTATTGGACGCATTTGTTGGTGTGCTTCAACGGAATGATTTGGATGTGCCCGTCGGCGCGTTTCGCGGAAATCGTGTGCCGTTTCCGCACCACTTTTACCTCCGTAATGAAACTCTTCGAAACACTGCAAACATGTTTCTTTGGCCCAACGGAGTGTATTGGACGCGTTTGTTGCTGTGCTTCAACGGAATGCTTCGGATGTGTCCGTCGTCGCGTTTTGCGGAAATCGGTTGCCGTTTGCGCACCACTTTTACTTCTGTAATGAAACTCTCCAAAACACTGCAAACATGTTTATTTGGCCCAACGGAGTGTATTGGACGCGTTTGTTGGTGTGCTTCAACGGAATGGTTCGGATGTGTCCGTCGGCGCGTTTCGCGGAAATCGGGTGCCGTTTCCGGACCACTTTTACTTCCGTAATAAAACTCTCCGAAACACACCAAACATGTTTGTTTGGCCCAACGGAGTGTATTGGACGCGTTTGTTTGTGTGCTTCAACGGAAGGGTTCCGATATGTGCGACGGCGCGTCTCGATCAAATCGGGTGCCGTTTTCGCACCACTTTTACTTCCGTAATGGAAATCTCCAAAACACACCAAACATGTTTGTTTGGCCCAACGGAGTGTATTAGACGCGTTTCTTTGTGTGCTTCAACGGAATGCTTTGGATGTGTCCGTCAGCGCGTTTCGTGGAAATCGGGTGCCGTTTTCGCACCACTTTTACTTCCGTAATGAAACTCTCCGAAACATACCAAACATGTTTGTTGGGCCCAACGGGGTGTATTGGACGCGTTTGTTGGTGTGCTTCAACGGAATGGCTCCGATGTGTGCGACGGAGCGTCTCGATCAAATCGGGTGCCGTTTTCGCACCACTTTTACTTCCGTAAAGAAACTCTCTAAATCACTCCAAACATGTTACTTTGGCCGAACAGAGTGTATTGGACGCGTTTGTTGGTGTGCTTCAACGCAATGATTTGGATGTGTCCGTCGGCGCGTTTCGCGGAAATCGTGTGCCGTTTCCGCACCACTTTTACCTCTGTAATGAAACTCTTCGAAAGACTGCAAACATGTTTCTTTGGCCCAACGGAGTGTATTGGACGCGTTTGTTGGTGTGCTTCAACGGAATGATTTGGATGTGTCCGTCGGCACGTTTCGCGAAAATCGTGTGCCGTTTCCGCACAACTTTTACCTCCGTAATGAACTCTCCGAAACACTCCAAACATGTTTGTTTGGCCCAACGGAGTGTATTGGACGCGTTTGTTGGTCTCCTTCAACGGAAGGGTTCCAATATGTGCGACGGCGCGTCTCGATCAAATCGGGTGCCGTTTTCGCACCACTTTTACTTCCCTAATGAAACTCTCCAAAACACCGCAAACATGTTTCTTTGGCCGAACGGAGTGTATGGGACGCATTTGTTGGTGTGCTTCAACGGAATGATTTGGATGTGCCCGTCGGCGCGTTTCGCGGAAATCGTGTGCCGTTTCCGCACCACTTTTACCTCCGTAATGAAACTATTCGAAACACTGCAAACATGTTTCTTTGGCCCAACAGAGTGTATTGGACGCGTTTGTTGCTGTGCTTCGACGGAATGCTTCGGATGTGTCCGTCGGCGCGTTTTGTGGAAATCGGTTGCCGTTTCCGCACCACTTTTACTTCTGTAATGAAACTCTCCAAAACACTGCAAACATGTTTCTTTGGCCCAACGGAGTGTATTGGACGCGTTTGTTGGTGTGCTTGGTTCGGATGTGTCCGTCGGCGCGTTTCGCGGAAATCGGGTGCCGTTTCCGGACCACTTTTACCTCCGTAATGAAACTCTCCGAAACACACCAAACATGTTTGTTTGGCCCAACGGAGTGTATTGGACGCGTTTGTTTGTGTGCTTCACCGGAAGGGTTCCGATATGTGCGACGGCGCGTCTCGATCAAATCGGGTGCCGTTTTCGCACCACTACTTCCGTAATGGAACTCTCCAAAACACACCAAACATGTTTGGTTGGCCCAACGGAGTGTATTGGACGCGTTTGTTGGTGTGCTTCAACGGAATGCTTCCGATGTGTGTGACGGCGCGTCTCGATCAAATCGAGTGCCTTTTTCGCACCACGTTTACTTCCGTAATGAAACTCTCCAAAACACTCCAAACATGTTTCTTTGGCCCAACGGAGTGTATTGGACATGTTTGTTGGTGTGCTTCAACGGAATGCTTCGGATGTGTCCGTCGGCGCGTTTCACGGAAATCGGGTGCAGTTTCCGCACCACTTTTACTTCCGTAATGAAACTCTCCGAAACACACCAGACATGTTTGTTTGGCCCAACGGAGTGTATTGGATGCGTTTGTTGGTGTGCTTCAACGGAATGCTTCGGATGTTTCGTCGGCGCGTTTCGCGGAAATCGGGTGCCGTTACCGCACCACTTTTACTTCCGCAATGAAACTCTCCGAAACACTCCAAACATGTTTCTTTGGCCCAACGGAGTGTATTGGATGCGTTTGTTGGTGTGCTTCCACGGAATGCTTCGGATGTGTCGGCGGCGCGTTTCGCGGAAACCGGGTGCCGTTTTCGCCCCTCTTTTACTTCCGTAATGAAACTCTTCGAAACACTCCAAACATGTTAGTTTGGCACAACGGAGTGTATTGGACGCGTTTGTTGGTGTCCTTCAACGGAATGGTTCCCATATGTGCGACGGCGCGTCTCGATAAAATCGGGTGCCGTTTTCGAACGACTTTTACTTCCGTAATGAAACTCTCCGAAACAATCCAAACATGTTTCTTTGGCCCAACGGAGTGTATTGCACGAGTTTGTTGGTGTGCTTCAACGGAATGCTTCCGATGTGTGTCACGGCGCGTCTCGATCAAATTGAGTGCCGTTTTCGCACCACGTTTACTTCCGTAATGAAACTCACCAAAACACTCCAAACATGTTTCTTTGGCCCAACGGAGTGTATTGGACACGTTTGTTGGTGTGGTTCCACGGAATGCTTCGGATGTGTCCGTCGGCGCGTTTCACGGAAATCGGGTGCCGTTTCCGCACCACTTTTACTTCCGTAACGAAACTCTCCGAAACACACCAGACATGTTTGTTTGGCCCAACGGAGTGTATTGGACGCGTTTGTTAGTGTGCTTGAATAGAATGGTTCCAATGTGCGTGACGGCGTGTCTCGATCAAATTGGGTGCCGTTTTCGCTTCACTTTTACTTCCGTAGTGAAACTCTCCGAAACACTCCAAACATGTTTCTTTGGCCCAACGGAGTGTATTGGACGCGTTTGTTGGTGTGCTTCACCGGAATGCTTCCGATGTGTGTGACGGCGCGTCTCGGTCAAATCGAGCGCCGTTTCCGCACCACTTTTACTTCCGTAATGAAACTCTCCGAAACACTCCAAACATGTTTCTTTGACCCAACGGAGTGTATTAGACGCGTTTGTTGGTGTCCTTCAACGGAATGGTTCCAATGTGTGCGACGGCGCGTCTCGATCAAATCGGGTGCCGTTTTCGCACCACTTTTACTTCCGTAATGAAACTCTCCAAAACACTCCAAACATGTTTCTTTCGCCCAACGGAGTGTATTGGACGCGTTTGTTGGTGTGCTTCAACGGAATGCTTCCGATGTGTGTGACGGCGCGTCTCGATCAAATCGGGTGCCGTTTCCGCACCACTTTTACTTCCGTAATGAAACTCTCCGAAACACACAAGACATATTTGTTTGGCACAACGGAGTCTATTGGACTCTTTTGTTGGTGTCCTTCAACTTAATGGTTCCAATATGTGCGACGGCGCGTCTCGATAAAATTGGGTGCCGCTTTCGCATCACTTTTACTTCCGTAATGAAACCCTCCGAAACACTCCAAACATGTTTCTTTCGCCCAACGTAGTGTATTGGACGCGTTTGTTGGTGTGCTTCAACGGAATGCTTCGGATGTGTCCGTCGGCGCGTTTCGCAGAAATCGGGTGCCGTTTCCGCACCACTTTTACTTCCGTAATGAAACTCTCCGAAACACACCAGACATGTTTGTTTGGCCCAACGGAGTGTATTGGACACGTTCGTTAGTGTGTTCCAATAGAATGGTTTCGATGTGCGTGGCGGCGCGTCTCGATCAAATCGGGCGCCGTTTTCGCATAACTTTTGCTTCCGTAATGAAACTCTACGAAACACTCCAAACATGTTTCTTTGGCCCAACGGAGTCTCTTGGACGCGTTTGTTGGTGTGCTTCAACGGAATGCTTTGGATGTGTCCGTCGGCGCGTTTCGCGGAAATCGGGTGCCGTTTCCGCACCACTTTTACTTCCGTAATGGAACTCTCCGAAACACTCCAAACATGTTTCTTCGGCCCAACGGAGTGTATTGGACGCGTTTGTTGGTGTCCTTCAACGGAATGGTTCCAATATGTGCGACGGCGCGTCTCGATAAAATCGGGTGCCGTTTTCGTGCCAGTTTTACTTCCGTAATTAAACTCTCCAAAACACTCCAACCATGTTTCTTTCGCCCAACGTAGTGTATTGGACGCGTTTGTTGGTGCGCTTCAACGGAATGCTTCGGATGTGTCCGTCGGCGTGTTTCGCAGAAATCGGGTGCCGTTTCCGCACCGCTTTTACTTCCGTAACGAAACTCTCCGAAACACTCCAAACATGTTTGTTTGGCCCAACGGAGTGTATTGGACGCGTTTGTTCGTGTCCTTCAACGGAATGGTTTCAAATATGTGTGACGGCGCGTCTCGATCAAATCGGGTGCCGTTTTCGTACCACTTTTACTTCCGTAATGAAACTCTCCAAAACACTCCAAACATGTTTCTTTCGCCCAACGGAGTGTATTGGACAGTTTTGTTGGTGTGCTCAACGGAATGCTTTGGATGTGTCTGTCGGCGCGTTTCGCAGAAATCGGGTGCCGTTTCCACACCACTTTTACTTCCATAATGAAACTCTCCGAAACACTCCAAACATGTTCCTTTGACCCAACGGAGTGTATTGGACGCGTTTGTTGATGTGCTTCAACGGAATGCTTTGGCTGTGACCGTCGGCGCGTTTCGCGGAAATCGGGTGCCGTTTCCGCACCACTTTTACTTCCGCAATGAAACTCTCCGAAACACTCCAAACATGTTTCTTTGGCCCAACGGAGTGTATTGGATGCGTTTGTTGGTGTGCTTCAACGGAATGCTTCGGATGCGTCGGCGGCGCGTTTCGCGGAAACCGGGTGCCGTTTTTGCCCCTCTTTTACTTCCGTAATGAAACTCTCTGAAACACTCCAAACATGTTTGTTGGGCACAACGGAGTGTATTGGACACGTTTGTTGGTGTCCTTCAACGGAATGGTTCTCATATGTGCGACGGCGCGTCTCGATAAAATCGGGTGCCGTTTTCGCACGACATTTACTTCCGTAATGAAACTCTCCAAAACACTCAAAACATGTTTCTTTGGCCCAACGGAGTGTATTGGACACGTTTGTTGGTGTGCTTCAACGGAATGCTTCGGATGTGTCCGTCGGCGCGTTTCACGGAAATCGGGTGCCGTTTCCACACCACTTTTACTTCCGTAATGAAACTCTCCGAAACACACCAGACATGTTTGTTTGGCCCAACGGAGTGTATTGGACGCGTTTATTAGTGTGCTCCAATAGAATGGTTCCAATGTGCGTGACGGCGTGTCTCGATCAAATTGGGTGCCGTTTTCGCTTGACTTTTACTTCCGTAGTGAAACTCTCCGAAACACTCCAAACATGTTTCTTTCGCCCAACGGAGTGTATTGGACAGTTTTGTTGGTGCGCTCAACGGAATGCTTTGGATGTGTCTGTCGGCGCGTTTCGCAGAAATCGGGTGCCGTTTCCACACCACTTTTACTTCCATAATGAAACTCTCCGAAACACTCCAAACATGTTCCTTTGACCCAACGGAGTGTATTGGACGCGTTTGTTGATGTGCTTCAACGGAATGCTTTGGCTGTGTCCGTCGGCGCGTTTCGCGGAAATCGGGTGCCGTTTCCGCACCACTTTTACTTCCGCAATGAAACTCTCCGAAACACTCCAAACATGTTTCTTTGGCCCAACGGAGTGTATTGGACGTGTTTGTTGGTGTCCTTCAACGGAATGGTTCGAATATGTGCGACGGCGCGTCTCGATCAAATCGTGTGCCGTTTTCGCACCACTTTTACTTCCGTAATGAAACTCTCCAAAACACTCCAAAAATGTTTCTTTCGCCCAACGGAGTGTATTGGACGCGTTTGTTGGTGTGCTTCAACGGAATGCTTCGGATGTGTCCGTCGGCGCGTTTCGCAGAAATCGGGTGCCGTTTCCGCACCACTTTTACTTCCGTAATGAAACTCTCCGAAACACACCAGACATGTTTGTTTGGCCCAACGGAGTGTATTGGACACGTTTGTTAGTGTGTTCAAATAGAATGGTTCCGATGTGCGTGACGGCGCGTCTCAATCAAATCGGGCGCCGTTTTCGCATCACTTTTACTTCCGTAATGAAACTCTACGAAACCCTCCAAACATGTTTCTTTGGCCCAACGGAGTGTATTGGACATGTTTGTTGGTGTGCTTCAACGGAATGCTTCGGATGTGTCCGTCGGCGCGTTTCACGGAAATCGGGTGCCGTTTCCGCACCACTTTTACTTCCGTAATGAAACTCTCCGAAACACACCAGACATGTTTGTTTGGCCCAACGGATTGTATTGGATGCGTTTGTTGGTGTGCTTCAACGGAATGCTTCGGATGTTCCGTCGGCGCGTTTCGCGGAAATCGGGTGCCGTTTCCGCAACACTTTTACTTCCGTAATGAAACTCTCCGAAACACTCCAAACATGCTTCTTTACCCAACGGAGTGTGTTGGATGCGTTTGTTGGTGTGCTTCAACGGAATGCTTTGGATGTGTCCGTCGGCGCGTTTCGCGGAAATCGGGTGCCGTTTCCGCACCACTTTTACTTCCGCAATGGACCTCTCCGAAACACTCCAAACATGTTTCTTTGGCCCAACGGAGTGTATTGGACGCGTTTGTTGGTGTCCTTCAACGGAATGGTTCCAATATGTGCGACGGCGCGTCTTGATAAAACGGGGTGCCGTTTTCGTACCACTTTTACTTCCGTAATGAAACTCTCCAAAACACTCAAACCATGTTTCTTTCGCCCAACGTAGTGTATTGGACGCGTTCGTTGGTGCGCTTCAACGGAATGCTTCGGATGTGCCCGTCGGCGTGTTTCGCAGAAATCGGGTGCCATTTCCGCACCGCTTTTACTTCCGTAATGAAACTCTCCGAAACACTCCAAACATGTTTGTTTGGCCCAACGGAGTGTATTGGACGCGTTTGTTCGTGTCCTTCAACGGAATGGTTCCAATATGTGCGACGGTGCGTCTCGATCAAATCGGGTGCCGTTTTCGTACCACTTTTACTTCCGTAATGAAACTCTCCGAAGCACTCGAAACATGTTCCTTTGGCCCAACGGAGTGTATTGGACGCATTTGTTGGTGTGCTTCAACGGAATGCTTCAGATGTTGTGACGGCGCGTCTCGATTAAATCGGGTGCCGTTTTCGCACCACGTTTGCTACCGTAATGAAACTCTCCAAAACACTCCAAACATGTTTCTTTGGCCCAACGGAGTGTGTTGGACACGTTTGTTGGTGTGCTTCAACGAAATGCTTCGGATGTGTCCGTCGGCGCGTTTTGCGGAAATCGTGTGCCGTTTTCGCACCACTTTTACCTTCGTAATGAAACTCTTCGAAACACTGCAAACATGTTTCTTTGGCCCAATGGAGTGTATTGGACGCGTTTGTTGGTGTGCTTGAACGGAATGCTTCGGATGTGTCGTCGGTGCGTTTCGCGGAAACCGGGTGCCGTTTTCGCACCACTTTTACTTCCGTAATGAAACTCTCCGAAACACTCCAAACATGTTTCTTTGGCCCAACGGAGTGTATTGAACGCGTTTGTTGGTGTCCTTCAACGGAATGGTTCCAATATGTGCGATGGCGCGTCTCGATCAAATCGGGTGCCGTTCTAGTACAACATTTACTTCCGTAATGAAAGTCTCCAAAACACTGCAAACATGTTTCTTTCGCCCAACGGAGTGTATTGCACGCGTTTGTTGGTGTGCTTCAACGGAATGCTTTGGATGTGTCCGTCGGCGCGTTTCGCGGAAATCGGGTGCCGTTTCCGCACCACTTTTACTTCCGTAATGAAACTCTCCGAAACACTCAAAACATGTTTCTTTGGCCCAACGGAGTGTATTGGACGCGTTTGTTGGTGTCCTTCAACGGAATGGTTCCAATATGTGCGATGGCGCGTCAGATCAAATCGGGTGCCGTTCTCGCACCACTTTTACTTCCCTAATGAAACTCTCCGAAACACACCAGTCATGTTTGTTTGGCCCAACGGAGTGTATTGGACGCGTTTGTTGGTGTGTTTCAACGGAATGCTTTGGATGTGTGTGACGCCGCGTCTCGATCAAATCGGGTGCCGTTTCCACACCACTTTTACTTCCGTAAGGAAACTCTCCGAAACACTCCAAACATGTTTCTTTGGCCCAACGGAGTGTATTGGACGCGTTTGTTGGTGTCCTCCAATGGAATGGTTCCAATATGTGTGACGGCGCGTCTCGATCAAATCGGGTGCCGTTTTCGTACCACTTTTGCTTCCGTAACGAAACTCTCCAAAACACATCCAAAAATGTTTCTTTCGTCCAACGGAGTTTATTGGACGCGTTTATTGGTGTCCTTCAACGGAATGCTTCCGATGTGTGTGACGGCGCGTCTCGATCAAATTGAGTGCCGTTTTCGCACCATGTTTACTTCCGTAATGAAACTCTCAGAAACACTCCAAACATGTTTCTTTGGCCCAACGGAGTGTATTGGACGCGTTTGTTGGTGTCCTTCAACGGAATGGTTCCAATATGTGCGACGGCGCGTCTCGATCAAATCGGATGCCGTTCTCGCACCAATTTTACTTCCCTAATGAAACTCTCCGAAACACACCAGTCAAATTTGTTTGGCCCAACGGAGTGTATTGGACGCGTTTGTTGGTGTGCTTCAACGGAATGCTTTGGATGTGTCCGTCGGCGCCTTTCGCGGAAATCGGGTGCTGTTTTCGAACCACTTTTACTTCCGTAATGAAACTCTCCGAAACACTCCAAACCTGTTTCTTTGGGCCAACAGAGTGTATTGGATGCGTTTGTTGGTGTGCTTCAACAGAATGCTTCGGATGTGTCGTCGGTGCGTTTCGCGGAAATCGGGTGCTGTTTCCGCACCACTTTTACTTCCGTAATGAAACTCTCCGAAACACTCCAAACATGTTTCTTTGGCCCAACGGAGTGTATTGGACGCGTTTGTTGGTGTCCTTCATTGGAATGGTTCCAATATGTGCGATGGCGCGTCTCGATCAAATCGGGTGCCGTTCTCGCACCACTTTTACTTCCCTAATGAAACTCTCCGAAACACACCAGTCATGTTTGTTTGGCCCAACGGAGTGTATTGGACGCGTTTGTTGGTGTGCTTCAACTGAATGCTTTGGATGTGTGTGACGCCGCGTCTCGATCAAATCGGGTGCAGTTTTCGCACCACTTTTACTTCCGTAAGGAAACTCTCCGAAACACTCCAAACATGTTTCTTTAGCCCAACGGAGTGTATTGGACGCGTTTGTTGGTGTGCTTCAACAGAATGGTTCCAATATGTGCGACGGCGCGTCTCGATCAAATCGGGTGCCGTTTTCGCACCACTTTTACTTCCGTAACCAAACTCTCCAAAACACATCCAAACCTGTTTCTTTCGCCCAACGGAGTGTACTGGACGCGTTTGTTGGTGTCCTTCAACGGAATGCTTCCGATGTGTGTGACGGCGCGTCTCGATCAAATTGAGTGCCGTTCTCGCACCACGTTTACTTCCGTAATGAAACTCTCTGAAACACTCCAAACATGTTTCTTTGGCCCAACGGAGTGTAGTGGACACGTTTGTTGGTGTGCTTCAACGGAATGCTTTGGATGTGTCCGTCGGCGCGTTTCGCAGAAATCGGGTGCAGTTTACGCACCACTTTTACTTCCGTAATGAAACTCTCCGAAACACTCCAAACATGTTTCTTTGGCCCAACGGAGTGTATTGGTGTCCTTCAACGGAATGGTTCCAATATGTTCGATGGCCCGTCTCGATCAAATCGGGTGCCGTTTTCGCACCACTTTTACTTTCGTAACGAAACTCTCCGAACACATCCAAACATGTTTCTTTGGCCCAACGGAGTGTATTGAACGCGTTCGTTGGTGTGCTTCAACGGAATGCTTTGGATGTGTCCGTCGGCGCGTTTCGCAGAAATCGGGTGCCGTTTCCGCACCACTTTTACTTCCGTAATGAAACTCTCCGAAACACTCCAAACATGTTTCTTTGGCCCAACGGAGTGTATTGGACGCGTTTGTTGGTGTCCTTCAACGGAATGGTTCCAATATGTGCGATGGCGCGTCTCGATAAAATCGGGTGCCGTTCTCGCACCACTTTTACTTCCCTAATGAAACTCTCCGAAACACACCAGTCATGTTTGTTTGGCCCAACGGAGTGTATTGGACGCGTTTGTTGGTGTGCTTCAACGGAATGCTTTGGATGTGTCCGTCGGCGCCTTTCGCGGAAACCGGGTGCTGTTTCCGCACCACTTTTACTTCCGTAATGAAACTCCCCGAAACACTCCAAAACTGTTTCTTTGGCCCAACGGAGTGTATTGGATGAGTTTGTTGGTGTGCTTCAACGGAATGCTTCGGATGTGTCGTCGGCGCGTTTCGCGGAAACCGGGTGCCGTTTACGCACCACTTTAACTTCCGTAATGAAACTCTCCGAAACACTCCAAACATGTTTCTTTGGCCCAATGGAGTGTATTGGACGCGTTTGTTGGTGTCCTTCAACGGAATGGTTCCAATACGTGCGATGGCGCGTCTCGATCAAATCGGGTGCCGTTTCCGCACCACTTTTATTTCCGTAATGAAACTGTCCGAAACACTCCAGTCATGTTTGTTTGGCCCAACGGAGTGTATTGGACGCGTTTGTTGGTGTGCTTCAACGGAATGCTTCGGATGTGTCCGTCGGTGCGTTTCGCAGAAATCGGGTGCCGTTTCCGCACCACTTTTACTTCCCTAATGAAACTCTCCGAAACACACCAGTCATGTTTGTTTGACCCAACGGAGTGTATTGGACGCGTTTGTTGGTGTGCTTCAACGGAATGCTTTGGACGTGTGGACGGCGCGTCTCGATCCAATCGGGTGCCGTTTCCGCACCACTTTTACTTCCGTAAGGAAACTCTCCGAAACACTCCAAACATGTTTCTTTGGCCCAACGGAGTGTATTGGACGCGTTTGTTGGTGTCCTTCAACGGAATGGTTCCAATATGTGCGACGGCGCGTCCCGGTCAAATCGGGTGCCGTTCTCGCACCACTTTTACTTTCCTAATGAAACTCTCCCAAACACACCAGTCATGTTTGTTTGGCCCAACGGAGTGTATTGGACGCGTTTGTTGGTGTGCTTCAACGGAATGCTTTGGATGTGTGTGACGGCGCCTCTCGATCAAATCGGGTGCCTTTTCCGCACCACTTTTACTTCTGTAAGGAAACTCTCCGAAACACTCCAAACATGTTTCTTTGGCCCAACGGAGTGTATTGGACGCGTTTGTTGGTGTCCTTCAACGGAATGGTTCCAATATGTGCGACGGCGCGACTCGATCAAATCGGGTGCCGTTTTCGCACCACTTTTACTTCCGTAACGAAACTCTCCAAAACACATCCAAACATGTTTCTTTGGCCCAACGGAGTGTATTGGACGCGTTTGTTGGTGTGCTTCAACGGAATGCTCTGGATGTGTCCGTCGGCGCCTTTCGCGGAAATCAGGTGCCGTTTCCGCACCACTTTTACTTCCGCAACGAAACTCACCGAAACACTCCAAACCTGTTTCTGTGGCCCAACGGAGTGTATTGGATGCGTTTGTTGGTGTGCTTCAACGGAATGCTTCGGATGTGTTGTTGGCGCGTTCGCGGAAACCGGGTGCCGTTTTCGCACCACTTTTACTTCCGTAATGAAACACTCCGAAACACTCCAAACATGTTTCTTTGGCCCAACGGAGTGTATTGGACGCGTTTGTTGGTGTCCTTCAACGGAATGGTTCCAATATGTGCGACGGCGCGTCCCGGTCAAATCGGGTGCCGTTCTCGCACCACTTTTACTTTCCTAATGAAACTCTCCCAAACACACCAGTCATGTCTGTTTGGCCCAACGGAGTGTATTGGACGCGTTTGTTGGTGTGCTTCAACGGAATGCTTTGGATGTGTGTGACGGCGCGTCTCGATCAAATCGGGTGCCGTTTCCGCACCACTTTTGCTTCCGTAAGGAAACTCTCCGAAACACTCCAAACATGTTTCTTTGGCCCAACGGAGTGTATTGGACGCGTTTCTTGGTGTCCTTCAAAGGAATGGTTCCAATATGTGCGACGGCGCGTCTCGATCAAATCGGGTGCCGTTTTCGCACCACTTTTACTTCCGTAACGAAACTCTCCAAAACACATCCAAACATGTTTCTTTCGCCCAACGGAGTGTATTGGACGCGTTTGTTGGTGTGCTTCAACGGAATGCTTCCGATGTGTGCGACGGCGCGTCTCGATCAAATCGAGTGCCGTTTTCGCACCACGTTTACTTCCGTAATGAAACTCTCCAAAACACTCCAAACATGTTACTTTGGCCCAACGGAGTGTATTGGACACGTTTGTTGGTGTGCTTCAACGGAATGCTTCGGATGTGTCCGTCGGCGCGTTTCGCAGAAATCGGGTGCCGTTTCCGCACCACTTTTACTTCCGTAATGAAACTCTCCAAAACACTCCAAACATGTTTCTTTGGCTCAACGGAGTGTGTTGGACGCGTTTGTTGGTGTCCTTCAACGGAATGGTTCCCATATGTGCGATGGCGCGTCTCGGTCAAATCGGATGCCGTTCTCGCACCACTTTTACTTCCCTAATGAAAGTCTCCGAAACACACCAGTCATGTTTGTTTGGCCCAACGGAGTGTATTGGACGCGTTTGTTGGTGTGCTCCAACGGAATGCTTTGGATGTGTGTGACGGCGCATATCGATCAAATCGGGTGCCTTTTCCGCACCACTTTTACTTCCGTAAGGAAACTCTCCGAAACACTCCAAACATGTTTCTTTGGCCCAACGGGGTGTATTGGACGCGTTTGTTGGTGTCCTTCAACTGAATGGTTCCAATATGTGCGACGGCGCGGCTTGATCAAATCGGGTGCCGTTTTCGCACCACTTTTACTTCCGTAACGAAACTCTCCAAAACACATCCAAACATGTTTCTTTGGCCCAACGGAGTGTAATGGACGCGTTCGTTGGTGTGCTTCAATGGAATGCTCTGGATGTGTCCGTCGGCGCGTTTCGCAAAAATCGGGTGCTGTTTCCGCACCACTTTTACTTCCGTAATAAAACTCTCCGAAACACTCCAAACCTGTTTCTTTGGCCCAACGGAGTGTATTGGACGCGTTTGTTGGTGTCCGACAACGGAATGGTTCCAATATGTGCGATGGCGCGTCTCGATCAAATCGGGTGCCGTTCTCGCACCACTTTTACTTCCCTAATGAAACTCTCCGAAACACACCAGTCATGTTTGTTTGGCCCAACGGAGTGTATTGGACGCGTTTGTTGGTGTCCTTCAACGGAATGCTTTGGATGTGTGTGACGGCGCGTCTCGATCAAATCGGGTGCCGTTTCCGCACCACTTTTACTTCCGTAAGGAAACTCTCCGAAACACTCCAAACATGTTTCTTTGGCCCAACGGAGTGTATTGGATGCGTTTATGGTGTGCTTCAACGGAATGCTTCGGATGTGTCGACGGCGCGTCTCGATCAAATGGGGTGCCGTTTCCGCACCACTTTTACTTCCGTAATGAAACTCTCCAAAACACTCCGAACATGTTTCTTTCGCCCAACGGAGTGTATTGGACGCGTTTGTTGGTGTCCTTCAACGGAATGCTTCCGATGTGTGTGACGGCGCGTCTCGATCAAATCGAGTGCCGTTTTCGCACCAGGTTTACTTCCGTAATGAAACTCTGCAAAACACTCCAAACATGTTTCTTTGGCCCAACGGAGTGTATTGGACATGTTTGTTGGTGTGCTTCAACGGAATGCTTCGGATGTGTCCGTCGGCGTGTTTCGCAGAAATCGGGTGCCGTTTCCGCACCGCTTTACTTCCGTAACGAAACTCTCCGAAACACTCCAAACATGTTTGTTTGGCCCAACGGAGTGTATTGGAGGCGTTTGTTCGTGTCCTTCAACGGAATGGTTTCAATATGTGTGACGGCGCGTCTCGATCAAATCGGGTGCCGTTTTCGCACCACTTTTACTTCCGTAATGGAACTCTCCGAAACACACCAAACTTGTTTGTTTGGCCCAACGGAGTGTATTGGACGCGTTTCTTGGTGTGCTTCAACGGAATGCTTCGGATGTGTCGTCGGCGCATTTCGCGGAAACCGGGTGCCGTTTTCACACCACTTTTACTTCCGTAATGAAACTCTCCGAAACACACCAAACATGTTTCTTTGGCCCACAGAGTGTATTGGACGCGTTTGTCGGTGTGCTACAATAGAATGGTTCCAATGTGCGTGACGGCGCGTCTCGATCAAATCGGTGCCGTTTTCGCATCACTTTTACTATCGTAATGAAACTCTCTGAAACACTCCAAACAGGTTTCTTTGGCCCAACGGAGTGTATTGGACGCGTTTGTTGGTGTCCTTCAACGCAAGGGTTCCGATATGTGCAATGGCGCGTCTCGATCAAATCGGGTGCCGTTTTCGCACCACTTTTACTTCCGTAATGGAACTCTCCGAAACACACCAAACATGTTTGTTTGGCCCAACGGAGTGTATTGGACGCGTTTGTGAGTGTGCTCCAAGAGAATGGTTCCGATGTGCGTGACGGCGCGTCTCGATCCAATCGGGTGCCATTTTCGCACCACTTTTACTTCCGTAATGGAACTCTCCGAAAAACACCAAACTTGTTTGTTTGGCCCAACGGAGTGTATTGGACGCGTTTGTTGGTGGCCTCAACGGAATGCTTCGGATGTGTCGTCGGTGCGTTTTGCGGAAATCGGGTGCCGTTTTCGCACCACTTTTACTTCCGTAATGAAACTCTCCGAAACACATGAAACATGTTTGTTTGGCCAAACGGAGTGTATTGGACGAGTTTGTCGGTGTGCTACAATAGAATGGTTCCGATGTCCGTGACGGTGCGTCTCGATCAAATCGGTGCCGTTTTCGCATAACTTTTACTTTCGTAATGAAACTCTCTAAACCACTCCAAACATGTTTCTTTGGCCCAACGGAGTGTATTGGACGCGTTTGTTCGTGTGCTTCAACGGAATGCTTCCAATGTGTGCGACGGCGCGTCTCGATCAAATAGGGTGTCGTTTTCGCACCACTTTTACTTCCGTAACGAAACTCTCCAAAACACTTCAAACATGTTTCTTTGGCCCAACGGGGTGTATTGGACGCGTTTGTTGGTGTCCTTCAACGGAATGGTTCCAATGTGTGCGACGGCGCGTCTCGATCAAATAGGGTGCCGTTTTCGCACCACTTTTACTTCCGTAATGAAACTCTCGAAAACACTCCAAACATGTCTCTTTGGCCCAACGGAGTGTATTGGACGCGTTTGTTGGTGTCCTTCAACGGAATGGTTCCAATATGTGCGATGGCGCGTCTCGATCAAATCAGGTGCCGTTTCCGCACCACTTTTACTTCCGTAATGAAACTCTCCGAAACACTCCGAACTTGTTTCTTTGGTCCAATGGAGTGTATTGGACGCGTTTGTTGGTGTCCTTCAACGGAATGGTTCCAATATGTGCGATGGCGCGTCTCGATCAAATCAGGTGCCGTTTCCGCACCACTTTTACTTCCGTAATGAAACTCTCCGAAACACTCCAAACATGTTTCTTTGGTCCAATGGAGTGTATTGGACGTGTTTGTTGGTCTCCTTCAACGGAATGCTTCCGATGTGTGCGACGGCGCGTCTCGATCAAATCGGGTGCCGGGTTCGCATCACTTTTACTTCGGTCATGAAACTCTCCGAAACACTCCAACATGTTTCTTTGGCCCAACGGAGTGTATTGGACGCGTTTGTTGGTGTGCTTCAACGGAATGCTTCGAATGTGTCCGTCGGCGCGTTTCGCAGAAATCGGGTGCCGTTTCCGCACCACTTGTACTTCCGTAATGAAACTCTCCGAAACACTCCAAACATGTTTTTTTGGCCCAACGGAGTGTATTGGACGCGTTTGTTGGTATCTTTCAACGGAATGGTTCCAATATGTGCGACGGCGCGTCTCGATCAAATCGGGTGCCGTTTTCGCACCACTTTTACTTCAGTAATGAAACTCTCCAAAACACTCCAAACATGTTTCTTTGGCCCAACGGAGTGTATTGGACGCGTTTGTTAGTGTGTTCCAATAGAAAGGTTCCGATGTGCGTGACGGCGCGTCTCGATCAAATCGGGTGCCGTTTTGGCATCACTTTTACTTCTGTATGAAACTCTCCGAAACACTCCAAACATGTTTCTTTCGCCCAACGGAGTGTATTGGACGAGTTTGTTGGTGTGCTTCAACGGAATGCTTCGGATGTGTCCGTCGGCGCGTTCGTAGAAATCGGGTGCCGTTTCCGCACCACTATTACTTTCGTAATGAAACTCTCCGAAACACACCAGACATGTTTGTTTGGCCCAACGGAGTGTATTGGATGCGTTTGTTAGTGTGTTGCAATAGAAAGGTTCCAATGTGCGTGACGGCACGTCTCGATCAAATCGGGTGCCGTTTTCGCATCACTTTTACTCTGTAATGAAACTCTCCGAAACACTCCAAACATGTTTCTTTGGCCCAACCGAGTGTATTGGACGCGTTTGTTGGTGTGCTTCAACGGAATGCTTCGAATGTGTCCGTCGGCGCGTTTCGCAGAAATCGGGTGCCGTTTCCGCACCACTTGTACTTCCGTAATGAAACTCTCCGAAACACTCCAAACATGTTTCTTTGGCCCAACGGAGTGTATTGGACGCGTTTGTTGGAGTCCTTCAATGGAATGGTTCCAATATGTGCGACGGCGCGTCTCGATCAAATCGGGTGCCGTTTTCTCACCACTTTTACTTCCGTAATGAAACTCTCCAAAACACTCCAAACATGTTTCTTTCGCCCAACGGAGTGTATTGGACGCGTTTGTTGGTGTGCTTCAACGGAATGCTTCCGATGTGTGTACGGCGCGCCTCGATCAAATCGGGTGCCGTTTTCGCACCACCTTTACTTCCGTAATGAAACTCTCCAAAACACTCCAAACATGTTTCTTTCGCGCAACGGAGTGTACTGGACGCGTTTGTTGGTGTGCTTCAACGGAATGCTTCCGATGTGTGTGACGGCGCGTCTCGATCAAATCGGGTGCCGTTTCCGCACCACTTTTACTTCCGTAATGAAATTCTCCGAAACACTCCAACACATGTTTGTTTGGCCCAACGGAGTGTATTGGACGCGTTTGTTAGTGTGTTCCAATAGAATGGTTCCGATGTGCGTGGCGGCGCGTCTCGATCAAATCGGGTGCCGTTTTCGCACCACGTTTACTTCCGTAATGAAACTCTCCAAAACACTCCAAACGTGTTTCTTTGGCCCAACGGAGTGTATTGGACGCGTTTGTTGGTGTGCTTCAACGGAATGCTTCGAAATGTGTCCGTCGGCGCGTTTGGCAGAAATCGGGTGCCGTTTTGCACCACTTGTACTTCCGTAATGAAACTCTCTGAAACACTCCAAACATGTTTCTTTGGCCCAACGGAGTGTATTGGACGCGTTTGTTGGTGTCCTTCAACGGAATGGTTCCGATGTGTGTGACGGCGCGTCTCGATCAAATCGAGTGCCGTTTTCGCACCAGGTTTACTTCCGTAATGAAACTCTGCAAAACACTCCAAACATGTTTCTTTGGCCCAACGGAGTGTATTGGACATGTTTGTTGGTGTGCTTCAGCGGAATGCTTCGGATGTGTCCGTCGGCGCGTTTCGCGGAAATCGGGTGCCGTTTCCGCACCACTTTTTCTTCCGTAATGAAACTCTCTGAAGCACTCCAAACAAGTTTCTTTGGCCCAACGGAGTGTATTGGACGCGTTTGTTGGTGTCCTTCAACGGAATGGTTTCAATATGTGCGACGGCGCGTCTCGATTAAATCCGGTGCCGTTTTCGCACCACTTTTACTTCCGTAATGAAAGGTCTCCAAAACACTCCAAACATGTTTCTTTGGCCCAACGGAGTGTATTTGACGCGTTTGTTGGTGTGCTTCAACGGAATGCTTCGGATGTGTCCGTCGGTGCGTTTCGCAGAAATCGGGTGCCGTTTCCGCACCACTTTTACTTCCGTAATGAAACTCTCCGAAACACACCAGACATGTTTGTTTGGCCCAACGGAGTGTATTGGACGCGTTTGTTAGTGTGTTCCAATAGAATGGTTCCGATGTGCGTGACGGCGCGTCTCGATCAAATCGGGTGCCGTTTTCGCATCACTTTTACTTCCGTAATGAAACTCTCCGAAACACTCCAAACATGTTTCTTTGGCCCAACGGAGATTGGACGCGTTTGTTGGTGTGCTTCAACGGAATGCTTCGGATGTGCCCGTCGGCGCGTTTCGCAGAAATCGGGTGCCGTTTCCGCACCACTTTTACTTCTGTAATGAAACTCTCCGAAACACTCCAAACATGTTTGTTTTGGCCCAACGGAGTGTATTGGACGCGTTTCTTAGTGTGCTCCAATAGAATGGTTCCGATGTGCGTGACGGCGCATATCGATCAAATCGGGTGCCGTTTTCGCTTCACTTTTACTTCCGTAACGAAACTCTCCGAAACACTCCAAACATGTTTCTTTGGCCCAACGGTGTGTATTGGACCCGTTTGTTGGTGTGCTTCAACGGAATGCTTCCGATGTGTGTACGGCGCGTCTCGATCAAATCGGGTGCCGTTTTCGCACCACTTTTACTTCCGTAACGAAACTATGCAAAACACATCTAAACATGTTTCTTTCGCCCAACGGAGTGTAATGGACGCGTTTGTTAGTGTCCTTCAACGGAATACTTCCGATGTGTGTGACGGCGCGTCTCGATCAAATCGAGTGCCGTTTTCGCACCACGTTTACTTCTGTAATGAAACTCTCCAAAACACTCCAAACATGTTTCTTTGGCCCAACAGAGTGTATTGGACACGTTTGTTGGTGTGCTTCAACGGAATGCTTCGGATGTGTCCCTCGGTGCGTTTCGCGGAAATCGGGTACCGTTTCCGCACCACTTTTTCTTCCGTAATTAAACTCTCCGAAGCACTCCAAACATGTTTCTTTCGCGCAACGGAGTGTACTGGACGCGTTTGTTGGTGTGCTTCAACGGAATGCTTCCGATGTGTGTGACGGCGCGTCTCGATCAAATCGGGTGCCGTTTCCGCACCACTTTTACTTCCGTAACGAAACTCTCCGAAACACTCCAAACATGTTTGTTTGGCCCAACGGAGTGTATTGGACGCGTTTGTTAGTGTGTTCCAATAGAATGGTTCCGATGTGCGTGACGGCGCGTCTCGATCAAATCGGGTGCCGTTTTCGCATCACTTTTACTTCCGTAATGAAACTATCCGAAACACTCCAAACATGTTTCTTTGGCCCAACGGAGTGTATTGGACGCGTTTGTTAGTGTGCTCCAAGAGAATGGTTCCGATGTGCGTGACGGCGCGTCTCGATCCAATCGGGTGCCGTTTTCGCACCACTTTTACTTCCGTAATGGAACTCTCCGAAACACACCAAACTTATTTGTTTGGCCCAACGGAGTGTATTGGACGCGTTTCTTGGTGTGCTTCAAGGGAATGCTTCCGATGTGTGCGACGGCTCGTCTCGATCAAATAGGGTGCCGTTTTCACACCACTTTTACTTCCGTAATGAAACTCTCCAAAACACTCCAAACCTTTTTCTTTGGCCCAACGGAGTGTATTGGACGCGTTTGTTGGTGTCCTTCAACAGAAGGGTTCCGATATATGCAATGGCGCGTCTCGATCAAATAGGGTGCCGTTTTCGCACCACTTTTTTTTTCGTAATGGAACTCTCCGAAACACACCAAACATGTTTGTTTGGCCCAACGGAGTGTATTGGACGCGTTTGTTGGTGTGCTCCAAGAGAATGGTTACGATGTGCGTGACGGCGCGTCTCGATCCAATCGGGTGCCGTTTTCGCACCACTTTTACTTCCGTAATGGAACTCTCCGAAACACACCAAACTTGTTTGTTTGGCCCAACGGAGTGTATTGGACGCGTTTGTTGGTGTGCTTCAACGGAATGCTTCGGATGTGTCGTCGGCGCGTTTCGCGGAAACCGGGTGCCGTTTTCGCACCACTTTTACTTCCGTAATGAAACTCTCCGAAACACACCAAACATGTTCGTTTGGCCCAACGGAGTGTATTGTACGCGTCTGTCGGTGTGCTTCAACGGAATGCTTCCGATGTGTGCGACGGCGCGTCTCGATCAAATCGGTGCCGTTTTCGCATCACTTTTACTTCCGTCATGGAACTCTCCGAAACACACCAATCATGTTTGTTTGGCCCAACGGAGTGTATTCGACGCGTTTGTTGGTGTGCTTCATCGGAATGCTTCCGATGTGTGCGACGGCGCGTCTCGATCAAATAGGGTGCCGTTTTCGCACCACTTTTACTTCCGTAATGAAACTCTCCGAAACACACCAAACATGTTTCTTTGGCCCAAGGGAGTGTATTGCACGCGTTTGTTGGTGTGCTTCAACGGAATGCTTCCGATGTGTGCGACGGCGCGTCTCGATCAAATAGGGTGCCGTTTACGCACCACTTTTATTTTCGTAATGAAACTCTCTGAAACACTCCAAACATGTTTCTTTGGCCCAACGGAGTGTATTGCACGCGTTTGTTGGTGTGCTTCAACGGAATGCTTCCGATGTGTGCGATGGCGCGTCTCGATCAAATAGGGTGCCGTTTTCGCACCACTTTTACTTCCGTAATGAAACTCTACAAAACACTCCAAACATGTTTCTTTGGCCCAACGGAGTGTATTGGACGCGTTTGTTGGTGTCCTTCAACGGAAGGGTTCCAATATGTGCAATGGCGCGTCTCGATCAAATCGGTGCCGTTTTCGCATCACTTTTACTTTCGTAATGAAACTCTCTGAAACACTCCAAACATGTTTCTTTGGCCCAACGGAGTGTATTGCACGCGTTTGTTGGTGTGCTTCAACGGAATGCTTCCGATGTGTGCGACGGCGCGTCTCGATCAAATAGGGTGCCGTTTTCGCACCACTTTTACTTCCGTAATGAAACTCTACAAAACACTCCAAACATGTTTCTTTGGCCCAACGGAGTGTATTGGACGCGTTTGTTGGTGTGCTTCAACCGAATGCTTCCGATGTGTGCGACGGCGCGTCTCGATCAAATAGGGTGCCGTTTTCGCACCACTTTTACTTCCGTAATAAAACTCTCCAAAACACACCAAACATGTCTCTTTGGCCCAACGGAGTGTATTGGACGCGTTCGTTGGTGTGCTTCAACAGAATGCTTCCGATGTGTGCGACGGCGCGTCTCGATCAAATAGGGTGCCGTTTTCGCACCACTTTTACTTCCGTAATAAAACTCTCCAAAACACTCCAAACATGTTTCTTTCGCGCAACGGAGTGTACTGGACGCGTTTGTTGGTGTGCTTCAACGGAATGCTTCCGATGTGTGTGACGGCGCGTCTCGATCAAATCGGGTGCCGTTTCCGCACCACTTTTACTTCCGTAATGAAATTCTCCGAAACACTCCAACACATGTTTGTTTGGCCCAACGGAGTGTATTGGACGCGTTTGTTAGTGTGTTCCAATAGAATGGTTCCGATGTGCGTGGCGGCGCGTCTCGATCAAATCGGGTGCCGTTTTCGCACCACGTTTACTTCCGTAATGAAACTCTCCAAAACACTCCAAACGTGTTTCTTTGGCCCAACGGAGTGTATTGGACGCGTTTGTTGGTGTGCTTCAACGGAATGCTTCGAAATGTGTCCGTCGGCGCGTTTGGCAGAAATCGGGTGCCGTTTTGCACCACTTGTACTTCCGTAATGAAACTCTCTGAAACACTCCAAACATGTTTCTTTGGCCCAACGGAGTGTATTGGACGCGTTTGTTGGTGTCCTTCAACGGAATGGTTCCGATGTGTGTGACGGCGCGTCTCGATCAAATCGAGTGCCGTTTTCGCACCAGGTTTAGTTCCGTAATGAAACTCTGCAAAACACTCCAAACATGTTTCTTTGGCCCAACGGAGTGTATTGGACATGTTTGTTGGTGTGCTTCAGCGGAATGCTTCGGATGTGTCCGTCGGCGCGTTTCGCGGAAATCGGGTGCCGTTTCCGCACCACTTTTTCTTCCGTAATGAAACTCTCTGAAGCACTCCAAACATGTTTCTTTGGCCCAACGGAGTGTATTGGACGCGTTTGTTGGTGTCCTTCCACGGAATGGTTTCAATATGTGCGACGGCGCGTCTCGATTAAATCCGGTGCCGTTTTCGCACCACTTTTACTTCCGTAATGAAAGGTCTCCAAAACACTCCAAACATGTTTCTTTGGCCCAACGGAGTGTATTGGACGCGTTTGTTGGTGTGCTTCAACGGAAGGGTTCCAATATGCGCGGCGCCGCGTCTCGATCAAATCGGGTGCCGTTTTCGCACCACTTTTACTTCCGTAATGAAACTCTCCAAAACACTCCAAACATGTTTCTTTCGCGCAACGGAGTGTACTGGACGCGTTTGTTGGTGTGCTTCAACGGAATGCTTCCGATGTGTGTGACGGCGCGTCTCGATCAAATCGGGTGCCGTTTCCGCACCACTTTTACTTCCGTAATGAAATTCTCCGAAACACTCCAACACATGTTTGTTTGGCCCAACGGAGTGTATTGGACGCGTTTGTTAGTGTGTTCCAATAGAATGGTTCCGATGTGCGTGGCGGCGCGTCTCGATCAAATCGGGTGCCGTTTTCGCACCACGTTTACTTCCGTAATGAAACTCTCCAAAACACTCCAAACGTGTTTCTTTGGCCCAACGGAGTGTATTGGACGCGTTTGTTGGTGTGCTTCAACGGAATGCTTCGAAATGTGTCCGTCGGCGCGTTTGGCAGAAATCGGGTGCCGTTTTGCACCACTTGTACTTCCGTAATGAAACTCTCTGAAACACTCCAAACATGTTTCTTTGGCCCAACGGAGTGTATTGGACGCGTTTGTTGGTGTCCTTCAACGGAATGGTTCCGATGTGTGTGACGGCGCGTCTCGATCAAATCGAGTGCCGTTTTCGCACCAGGTTTACTTCCGTAATGAAACTCTGCAAAACACTCCAAACATGTTTCTTTGGCCCAACGGAGTGTATTGGACATGTTTGTTGGTGTGCTTCAGCGGAATGCTTCGGATGTGTCCGTCGGCGCGTTTCGCGGAAATCGGGTGCCGTTTCCGCACCACTTTTTCTTCCGTAATGAAACTCTCTGAAGCACTCCAAACATGTTTCTTTGGCCCAACGGAGTGTATTGGACGCGTTTGTTGGTGTCCTTCAACGGAATGGTTTCAATATGTGCGACGGCGCGTCTCGATTAAATCCGGTGCCGTTTTCGCACCACTTTTACTTCCGTAATGAAAGGTCTCCAAAACACTCCAAACATGTTTCTTTGGCCCAACGGAGTGTATTGGACGCGTTTGTTGGTGTGCTTCAACGGAAGGGTTCCAATATGCGCGGCGCCGCGTCTCGATCAAATCGGGTGCCGTTTTCGCACCACTTTTACTTCCGTAATGAAACTCTCCAAAACACTCCAAACATGTTTCTTTCGCGCAACGGAGTGTACTGG
This sequence comes from Oropetium thomaeum, assembly GCA_001182835.1. NCBI lineage: Eukaryota > Viridiplantae > Streptophyta > Magnoliopsida > Poales > Poaceae > Oropetium > Oropetium thomaeum. The sequence continues at coordinate 31,025 of LFJQ01000140.1, read as the reverse complement.
ACGCGTTTGTTGGTGTGCTTCAACGGAATGCTTCCGATGTGTGTGACGGCGCGTCTCGATCAAATCGGGTGCCGTTTCCGCACCACTTTTACTTCCGTAATGAAATTCTCCGAAACACTCCAACACATGTTTGTTTGGCCCAACGGAGTGTATTGGACGCGTTTGTTAGTGTGTTCCAATTGAATGGTTCCGATGTGCGTGGCGGCGCGTCTCGATCAAATCGGGTGCCGTTTTCGCACCACGTTTACTTCCGTAATGAAACTCTCCAAAACACTCCAAACGTGTTTCTTTGGCCCAACGGAGTGTATTGGACGCGTTTGTTGGTGTGCTTCAACGGAATGCTTCGAAATGTGTCCGTCGGCGCGTTTGGCAGAAATCGGGTGCCGTTTTGCACCACTTGTACTTCCGTAATGAAACTCTCTGAGACACTCCAAACATGTTTCTTTGGCCCAACGGAGTGTATTGGACGCGTTTGTTGGTGTCCTTCAACGGAATGGTTCCGATGTGTGTGACGGCGCGTCTCGATCAAATCGAGTGCCGTTTTCGCACCAGGTTTACTTCCGTAATGAAACTCTGCAAAACACTCCAAACATGTTTCTTTGGCCCAACGGAGTGTATTGGACATGTTTGTTGGTGTGCTTCAGCGGAATGCTTCGGATGTGTCCGTCGGTGCGTTTCGCGGAAATCGGGTGCCGTTTCCGCACCACTTTTTCTTCCGTAATGAAACTCTTTGAAGCACTCCAAACATGTTTCTTTGGCCCAACGGAGTGTATTGGACGCGTTTGTTGGTGTCCTTCAACGGAATGGTTTCAATATGTGCGACGGCGCGTCTCGATTAAATCCGGTGCCGTTTTCGCACCACTTTTACTTCCGTAATGAAAGGTCTCCAAAACACTCCAAACATGTTTCTTTGGCCCAACGGAGTGTATTGGACGCGTTTGTTGGTGTGCTTCAACGGAATGCTTCGGATGTGTCCGTCGGTGCGTTTCGCAGAAATCGGGTGCCGTTTCCGCACCACTTTTTTTACTTCCGTAATGAAACTCTCCGAAACACACCAGACATGTTTGTTTGGCCCAACGGAGTGTATTGGACGCGTTTGTTAGTGTGTTCCAATAGAATGGTTCCGATGTGCGTGACGGCGCGTCTCGATCAAATCGGGTGCCGTTTTCGCATCACTTTTACTTCCGTAATGAAACTCTCCGAAACACTCCAAACATGTTTCTTTGGCCCAACGGAGTGTATTGGACGTGTTTGTTGGTGTGCTTCAACGGAATGCTTCGAATGTGTACGTCGGCGCGTTTCGATCAAATCGGGTGCCGTTTCCACCCCACTTTTACTTCCGTAATGAAACTCTCCGAAACACTCCAAACATGTTTCTTTGGCCCAACGGAGATTGGACGCGTTTGTTGGTGTGCTTCAACGGAATGCTTCGGATGTGCCCGTCGGCGCGTTTCGCAGAAATCGGGTGCCGTTTCCGCACCACTTTTACTTCTGTAATGAAACTCTCCGAAACACTCCAAACATGTTTGTTTTGGCCCAACGGAGTGTATTGGACGCGTTTCTTAGTGTGCTCCAATAGAATGGTTCCGATGTGCGTGACGGCGCATATCGATCAAATCGGGTGCCGTTTTCGCTTCACTTTTACTTCCGTAACGAAACTCTCCGAAACACTCCAAACATGTTTCTTTGGCCCAACGGTGTGTATTGGACCCGTTTGTTGGTGTGCTTCAACGGAATGCTTCCGATGTGTGTACGGCGCGTCTCGATCAAATCGGGTGCCGTTTTCGCACCACTTTTACTTCCGTAACGAAACTATGCAAAACACATCTAAACATGTTTCTTTCGCCCAACGGAGTGTAATGGACGCGTTTGTTAGTGTCCTTCAACGGAATACTTCCGATGTGTGTGACGGCGCGTCTCGATCAAATCGAGTGCCGTTTTCGCACCACGTTTACTTCTGTAATGAAACTCTCCAAAACACTCCAAACATGTTTCTTTGGCCCAACAGAGTGTATTGGACACGTTTGTTGGTGTGCTTCAACGGAATGCTTCGGATGTGTCCCTCGGTGCGTTTCGCGGAAATCGGGTACCGTTTCCACACCACTTTTTCTTCCGTAATTAAACTCTCCGAAGCACTTCAAACATGTTTCTTTCGTGCAACGGAGTGTACTGGACGCGTTTGTTGGTGTGCTTCAACGGAATGCTTCCGATGTGTGTGACGGCGCGTCTCGATCAAATCGGGTGCCGTTTCCGCACCACTTTTACTTCCGTAACGAAACTCTCCGAAACACTCCAAACATGTTTGTTTGGCCCAACGGAGTGTATTGGACGCGTTTGTTAGTGTGTTCCAATAGAATGGTTCCGATGTGCGTGACGGCGCGTCTCGATCAAATCGGGTGCCGTTTTCGCATCACTTTTACTTCCGTAATGAAACTATCCGAAACACTCCAAACATGTTTCTTTGGCCCAACGGAGTGTATTGGACGCGTTTGTTAGTGTGCTCCAAGAGAATGGTTCCGATGTGCGTGACGGCGCGTCTCGATCCAATCGGGTGCCGTTTTCGCACCACTTTTACTTCCGTAATGGAACTCTCCGAAACACACCAAACTTATTTGTTTGGCCCAACGGAGTGTATTGGACGCGTTTCTTGGTGTGCTTCAAGGGAATGCTTCCGATGTGTGCGACGGCTCGTCTCGATCAAATAGGGTGCCGTTTTCACACCACTTTTACTTCGTAATGAAACTCTCCAAAACACTCCAAACCTTTTTCTTTGGCCCAACGGAGTGTATTGGACGCGTTTGTTGGTGTCCTTCAACGGAAGGGTTCCGATATATGCAATGGCGCGTCTCGATCAAATAGGGTGCCGTTTTCGCACCACTTTTTTTTTCGTAATGGAACTCTCCGAAACACACCAAACATGTTTGTTTGGCCCAACGGAGTGTATTGGACGCGTTTGTTAGTGTGCTCCAAGAGAATGGTTACGATGTGCGTGACGGCGCGTCTCGATCCAATCGGGTGCCGTTTTCGCACCACTTTTACTTCCGTAATGGAACTCTCCGAAACACACCAAACTTGTTTGTTTGGCCCAACGGAGTGTATTGGACGCGTTTGTTGGTGTGCTTCAACGGAATGCTTCGGATGTGTCGTCGGCGCGTTTCGCGGAAACCGGGTGCCGTTTTCGCACCACTTTTACTTCCGTAATGAAACTCTCCGAAACACACCAAACATGTTCGTTTGGCCCAACGGAGTGTATTGTACGCATCTGTCGGTGTGCTTCAACGGAATGCTTCCGATGTGTGCGACGGCGCGTCTCGATCAAATCGGTGCCGTTTTCGCATCACTTTTACTTCCGTCATGGAACTCTCCGAAACACACCAATCATGTTTGTTTGGCCCAACGGAGTGTATTCGACGCGTTTGTTGGTGTGCTTCATCGGAATGCTTCCGATGTGTGCGACGGCGCGTCTCGATCAAATAGGGTGCCGTTTTCGCACCACTTTTACTTCCGTAATGAAACTCTCCGAAACACACCAAACATGTTTCTTTGGCCCAAGGGAGTGTATTGCACGCGTTTGTTGGTGTGCTTCAACGGAATGCTTCCGATGTGTGCGACGGCGCGTCTCGATCAAATAGGGTGCCGTTTACGCACCACTTTTATTTTCGTAATGAAACTCTCTGAAACACTCCAAACATGTTTCTTTGGCCCAACGGAGTGTATTGCACGCGTTTGTTGGTGTGCTTCAACGGAATGCTTCCGATGTGTGCGATGGCGCGTCTCGATCAAATAGGGTGCCGTTTTCGCACCACTTTTACTTCCGTAATGAAACTCTACAAAACACTCCAAACATGTTTCTTTGGCCCAACGGAGTGTATTGGACGCGTTTGTTGGTGTCCTTCAACGGAAGGGTTCCAATATGTGCAATGGCGCGTCTCGATCAAATCGGTGCCGTTTTCGCATCACTTTTACTTTCGTAATGAAACTCTCTGAAACACTCCAAACATGTTTCTTTGGCCCAACGGAGTGTATTGCACGCGTTTGTTGGTGTGCTTCAACGGAATGCTTCCGATGTGTGCGACGGCGCGTCTCGATCAAATAGGGTGCCGTTTTCGCACCACTTTTACTTCCGTAATGAAACTCTACAAAACACTCCAAACATGTTTCTTTGGCCCAACAGAGTGTATTGGATGCGTTTGTTGGTGTGCTTCAACCGAATGCTTCCGATGTGTGCGACGGCGCGTCTCGATCAAATAGGGTGCCGTTTTCGCACCACTTTTACTTCCGTAATAAAACTCTCCAAAACACACCAAACATGTCTCTTTGGCCCAACGGAGTGTATTGGACGCGTTCGTTGGTGTGCTTCAACAGAATGCTTCCGATGTGTGCTACGGCGCGTCTCGATCAAATAGGGTGCCGTTTTCGCACCACTTTTACTTCCGTAATAAAACTCTCCAAAACACTCCAAACATGTCTCTTTGGCCCAACGGAGTGTATTGGACGTGTTTGTTGGTGTCGTTCAACGGAAGGGTTCCGATATGTGCAATGGCGCGTCTCGATCAAATCGAGTGCCGTTTTCGCATCACTTTTACTTCCGTAATGGAACTCCCCGAAACACACCAAACATGTTTGAATGGCCCAACGGAGTGTATTGGACGCGTTTGTTAGTTTGCTCCAAGAGAATGGTTCCGATGTGCGTGACGGCGCGTCTCGATCCAATCGGGTGCCGTTTTCGCGCCACTTTTACTTCCGTAATGGAACTCTCCGAAACACACCAAACTTGTTTGTTTGGCCCAACGGAGTGTATTGGACGCGTTTTTTGGTGTGCTTCAACGGAATGCTTCGGATGTGTCGTCGGCGCGTTTCGCGGAAACCGGGTGCCTTTTTCACACCACTTTTACTTCCGTAATGAAACTCTCCGAAACACACCAAACATGTTTCTTTGGCCCACGGAGTGTATTGGACGCGTTTGTCGGTGTGCTACAATAGAATGGTTCCAATGTGCGTGACGGCGCGTCTCGATCAAATCGAGTGCCGTTTTCGCATCACTTTTACTTCCGTAATGGAACTCTCCGAAACACACCAAACATGTTTGTTTGGCCCAACGGAGTGTATTGGACGCGTTTGTTAGTGTGCTCCAAGAGAATGGTTCCGATGTGCGTGACGCCGCGTCTCGATCCAATCGGGTGCCGTTCTCGCGCCACTTTTACTTCCGTAATGGAACTCTCCGAAACACACCAAACTTGTTTGTTTGGCCCAACGGAGTGTATTGGACGCGTTTCTTGGTGTGCTTCAACGGAATGCTTCGGATGTGTCGTCGGCGCATTTCGCGGAAACCGGGTGCCGTTTTCACACCACACTTTTACTTCCGTAATGAAACTCTCCGAAACACACCAAACATGTTTCTTTGGCCCACGGAGCGTATTGGACGCGTTTGTCGGTGTGCTACAATAGAGTGGTTCCGATGTGCGTGACGGCGCGTCTCGATCAAATCGGTGCCGTTTTCGCATCACTTTTACTATCGTAATGAAACTCTCTGAAACACTCCAAACAGGTTTCTTTGGCCCAACGGAGTGTATTGGACGCGTTTGTTGGTGTCCTTCAACGCAAGGGTTCCGATATGTGCAATGGCGCGTCTCGATCAAATCGGGTGCCGTTTTCGCACCACTTTTACTTCCGTAATGGAACTCTCCGAAACACACCAAACATGTTTGTTTGGCCCAACGGAGTGTATTGGACGCGTTTGTGAGTGTGCTCCAAGAGAATGGTTCCGATATGCGTGACGGCGCGTCTCGATCCAATCGGGTGCCATTTTCGCACCACTTTTACTTCCGTAATGGAACTCTCCGAAAAACACCAAACTTGTTTGTTTGGCCCAACGGAGTGTATTGGACGCGTTTGTTGGTGGCCTCAACGGAATGCTTCGGATGTGTCGTCGGTGCGTTTTGCGGAAATCGGGTGCCGTTTTCGCACCACTTTTACTTCCGTAATGAAACTCTCCGAAACAAATGAAACATGTTTGTTTGGCCCAACGGAGTGTATTGGACGAGTTTGTCGGTGTGCTACAATAGAATGGTTCCGATGTGCGTGACGGTGCGTCTCGATCAAATTGGTGCCGTTTTCGCATAACTTTTACTTTCGTAATGAAACTCTCTGAACCACTCCAAACATGTTTCTTTGGCCCAACGGAGTGTATTGGACGCGTTTGTTCGTGTGCTTCAACGGAATGCTTCCGATGTGTGCGACGGCGCGTCTCGATCAAATAGGGTGTCGTTTTCGCACCACTTTTACTTCCGTAATGAAACTCTCCAAAACACTTCAAACATGTTTCTTTGGCCCAACGGGGTGTATTGGACGCGTTTGTTGGTGTCCTTCAACGGAATGGTTCCAATGTGTGCGACGGCGCGTCTCGATCAAATAGGGTGCCGTTTTCGCACCACTTTTACTTCCGTAATGAAACTCTCCAAAACACTCCAAACATGTCTCTTTGGCCCAACGGAGTGTATTGGACGCGTTTGTTGGTGTCCTTCAACGGAAGGGTTCCGATATGTGCAATGGCGCGTTTCGATCAAATCGAGTGCCGATTTCGCATCACTTTTACTTCCGTAATGGAACTCTCCGAAACACACCAAACATGTTTGTTTGGCCCAACGGAGTGTATTGGACGCGTTTGTTAGTGTGCTCCAAGAGAATGGTTCCGATGTGCGTGACGGCGCGTCTCGATCCAATCGGGTGCCGTTTTCGCGCCATTTTTACTTTCGTAATGGAACTCTCCGAAACACACCAAACTTGTTTGTTTGGCCCAACGGAGTGTATTTGACGCGTTTCTTGGTGTGCTTCAACGGAATGCTTCGGATGTGTCGTCGGCGCGTTTCGCGGAAACCGGGTGCCGTTTTCACACCACTTTTACTTCCGTAATGAAACTCTCCGAAACACACCAAACATGTTTGTTTGGCCCAACGGAGTGTATTGGACGCGTTTGTCGGTGTGCTCCAATAAAATGGTTCCGATGTGCGTGACGGCGCGTCTCAATCAATTCGGTGCCGTTTTCGCATCACTTTTACCATCGTAATGAAACTCTCTGAAACACTCCAAACATGTTTCTTTGGCCCAACGGAGTGTATTGGACGCGTTTGTTGGTGTCCTTCCACGGAAGGGTTCCGATATTTGCAATGGCGCGTCTCGATCAAATCGGGTGCCGTTTTCGCACCACTTTTACTTCCGTAATGGAACTCTCCGAAACACACCAAACATGTTTCGATGGCCCAACGGAGTGTATTGGACGCGTTTGTTGGTGTCCTTCAACGGAAGGGTTCCGATATGTGCAGTGGCGCGTCTCGATCAAATCGGGTGCCGTTTTCGCACCACTTTTACTTCCGTAATGGAACTCTCCGAAACACACCAAACTTGTTTGTTTGGCCCAACGGAGTGTATCGGACGCGTTTGTCGGTGTACTCCAATAGAATGCTTCCGATGTGCGTGACGGCGCGTCTCGATCAAATCGGGTGCCGTTTTCGCACCACTTTTACTTCCGTAACGAAACTCTCTGAAACACTCCAAACATGTTTCTTTCGCCCAACGGAGTGTATTGGACGCGTTTGTTCGTGTCCTTCAACGGAATACTTCCGATGTGTGTGACGGCGCGTCTCGATCAAATCGAGTGCCGTTTTCGCACCACGTTTACTTCTGTAATGAAACTCTCCAAAACACTCCAAACATGTTTCTTTGGCCCAACGGAGTGTATTGGACACGTTTGTTGATGTGCTAGAACGGAATGCTTCGGATGTGTCCGTCGGCGCGTCTCGATCAAATAGGGTGCCGTTTCCGCACCACTTTTACTTCCGTAATGAAACTCTCCAAAACACTCCAAACATGTTTCTTTGGCCCAACGGAGTGTATTGGACGCGTTTGTTGGTGTCCTTCAACAGAATGGTTTCAATATGTGCAATGGCGCGTCTCGATTAAATCCAGTGCCGTTTTCGCACCACGTTTACTTCCGTAATGAAACTCTCCAAAACACTCCAAACATGTTTCTTTCGTGCAACGGAGTATACTGGACGCGTTTGTTGGTGTGCTTCAACGGAATGCTTCCGATGTGTGTGACGGCGCGTCTCGATCAAATCGGGTGCCGTTTCCGCACCACTTTTACTTCCGTAATGAAACTCTCCGAAACATTCCAAACATGTTTGTTTGGCCCAACGGAGTGTATTGGACGCGTTTGTTAGTGTGTTCCAATAGAATGGTTCCGATGTGCGTGACGGCGCGTCTCGATCAAATCGGGTGCCGTTTTCGCATCACTTTTACTTCCGTAATGAAACTCTCCGAAACACTCCAAACATGTTTCTTTGGCCCAACGGAGTGTATTGGACGCGTTTGTTGGTGTCCTTCAACGGAATGGTTCCAATATGTGCGATGGCGCGTCTCGATCAAATCAGGTGCCGTTTCCGCACCACTTTTACTTCCGTAATGAAACTCTCCGAAACACTCCAAACATGTTTCTTTGGCCCAACGGAGTGTATTGGACGTGTTTGTTGGTCTCCTTCAACGGAATGCTTCCGATGTGTGCGACGGCGCGTCTCGATCAAATCGGGTGCCGGGTTCGCATCACTTTTACTTCGGTCATGAAACTCTCCGAAAAACTCCAACATGTTTCTTTGGCCCAACGGAGTGTATTGGACGCGTTTGTTGGTGTGCTTCAACGGAATGCTTCGAATGTGTCCGTCGGCGCGTTTCGCAGAAATCGGGTGCCGTTTCCGCACCACTTGTACTTCCGTAATGAAACTCTCCGAAACACTCCAAACATGTTTTTTTGGCCCAACGGAGTGTATTGGACGCGTTTGTTGGTATCCTTCAACGGAATGGTTCCAATATGTGCGACGGCGCGTCTCGATCAAATCGGGTGCCGTTTTCGCACCACTTTTACTTCAGTAATGAAACTCTCCAAAACACTCGAAACATGTTTCTTTGGCCCAACGGAGTGTATTGGACGCGTTTGTTAGTGTGTTCCAATAGAAAGGTTCCGATGTGCGTGACAGCGCGTCTCGATCAAATCGGGTGCCGTTTTGGCATCACTTTTACTTCTGTATGAAACTCTCCGAAACACTCCAAACATGTTTCTTTCGCCCAACGGAGTGTATTGGACGAGTTTGTTGGTGTGCTTCAACGGAATGCTTCGGATGTGTCCGTCGGCGCGTTCGCAGAAATCGGGTGCCGTTTCCGCACCACTATTACTTTCGTAATGAAACTCTCCGAAACACACCAGACATGTTTGTTTGGCCCAACGGAGTGTATTGGATGCGTTTGTTAGTGTGTTGCAATAGAAACGTTCCAATGTGCGTGACGGCACGTCTCGATCAAATCGGGTGCCGTTTTCGCATCACTTTTACTTCTGTAATGAAACTCTCCGAAACACTCCAAACATGTTTCTTTGGCCCAACCGAGTGTATTGGACGCGTTTGTTGGTGTGCTTCAACGGAATGCTTCGAATGTGTCCGTCGGCGCGTTTCGCAGAAATCGGGTGCCGTTTCCGCACCACTTGTACTTCTGTAATGAAACTCTCCGAAACACTCCAAACATGTTTCTTTGGCCCAACGGAGTGTATTGGACGCGTTTGTTGGAGTCCTTCAATGGAATGGTTCCAATATGTGCGACGGCGCGTCTCGATCAAATCGGGTGCCGTTTTCTCACCACTTTTACTTCCGTATGAAACTCTCCAAAACACTCCAAACATGTTTCTTTCGCCCAACGGAGTGTATTGGACGCGTTTGTTGGTGTGCTTCAACGGAATGCTTCCGATGTGTGTACGGCGCGCCTCGATCAAATCGGGTGCCGTTTTCGCACCACGTTTACTTCCGTAATGAAACTCTCCAAAACACTCCAAACATGTTTCTTTCGCGCAACGGAGTGTACTGGACGCGTTTGTTGGTGTGCTTCAACGGAATGCTTCCGATGTGTGTGACGGCGCGTCTCGATCAAATCGGGTGCCGTTTCCGCACCACTTTTACTTCCGTAATGAAACTCTCCGAAACACTCCAACACATGTTTGTTTGGCCCAACGGAGTGTATTGGACGCGTTTGTTAGTGTGTTCCAATAGAATGGTTCCGATGTGCGTGGCGGCGCGTCTCGATCAAATCGGGTGCCGTTTTCGCACCACGTTTACTTCCGTAATGAAACTCTCCAAAACACTCCAAACGTGTTTCTTTGGCCCAACGGAGTGTATTGGACGCGTTTGTTGGTGTGCTTCAACGGAATGCTTCGAAATGTGTCCGTCGGCGCGTTTGGCAGAAATCGGGTGCCGTTTTGCACCACTTGTACTTCCGTAATGAAACTCTCTGAAACACTCCAAACATGTTTCTTTGGCCCAACGGAGTGTATTGGACGCGTTTGTTGGTGTCCTTCAACGGAATGGTTCCAATATGTGCGACGGCGCGTCTCGATCAACTCGGGTGCCGTTTTCGCACCACTTTTACTTCTGTAATGAAACTCTCCGAAACACTCCAAACATGTTTCTTTCGCCCAACGGAGTGTATTGGACGAGTTTGTTGGTGTGCTTCAGCGGAATGCTTCGGATGTGTCCGTCGGCGCGTTCGCAGAAATCGGGTGCCGTTTCCGCACCACTATTACTTCCGTAATAAAACTCTCCGAAACACACCAGACATGTTTGTTTGGCCCAACGGAGTGTATTGGACGCGTTTGTTAGTGTGTTGCAATAGAAAGGTTCCAATGTGCGTGACGGCACGTCTCGATCAAATCGGGTGCCGTTTTCACATCACTTTTACTCCTATAATGAAACTCTCCGAAACACTCCAAACATGTTTCTTTGGCCCAACCGAGTGTATTGGACGCGTTTGTTGGTGTGCTTCAACGGAATGCTTCGAATGTGTCCGTCGGCGCGTTTCGCAGAAATCGGGTGCCGTTTCCGCACCACTTGTACTTCCGTAATGAAACTCTCCGAAACAGTCCAAACATTTTCCTTTGGCCCAACAGAGTGTATTGGACGCGTTTGTTGGTGTCCTTCAACGGAATGGTTCCAATATGTGCGACGGCGCGTCTCGATCAAATCGGGTGCCGTTTTCGCACCACTTTTACTTCCGTAATGAAACTCTACAAAACACTCGAAACATGTTTCTTTCGCCCAACGGAGTGTATTGGACGCGTTTGTTGGTGTGCTTCAACGGAATGCTTCGAATGTGTCCGTCGGCGCGTTTAGCAGAAATCGGGTGCCGTTTCCGCACCACTTTTACTTCCGTAATAAAACTCTCCGAAACACTCCAAACATGTTTCTTTGGCCCAACGGAGTGCATTGGACGTGTTTGTTGGTGTGCTTCAACGGAATGCTTCGATGTGTCCGTCGGCGCGTTTCGCAGAAATCGGATGCCGTTTCCACACCACTTTTACTTCCGTAATGAAACTCTCCGAAACCCTCCAAACATGTTTCTTTGGCCCAACGGAGTGTATTGGACGCGTTTGTTGGTGTCCTTCAACGGAATGGTTCCAATATGTGCGACGGCGCATCTCGATCAAATCGGGTACCGTTTTCGCACCACTTTTACTTCCGTAATGAAACTCTCTGAAACACTCCAAACATGTTTCTTTGGCCCAACGCAGTGTATTGGACGCATTTGTTGGTGTCCTTCAACGGAATGGTTTCAATATGTGCGACGGCGCGTCTCGATCAAATCTGGTGCCGTTTACGCACCACTTTTACTTCCGTAATGAAACTCTCCAAAACACTCCAAATATGTTTCTTTCGCCCAACGGAGTGTATTGGACGCGTTTGTTGGTGTGGTTCAATGGATGTGTCCGTCGGCGCGTTTCGCAGAAATCGGGTGCCGTTTCCGCACCACTTTTACTTCCGTAATGAAACTCTCCGAAACACACCAGACATGTTTGTTTGGCCCAACGGAGTGCATTGGACGCGTTTGTTAGTGTGTTCCAATAGAATGGTTCCGATGTGCGTGACGGAGCGTCTCGACCAAATCGGGTGCCGTTTTCGCATCACTTTTACTTCCGTAATGAAACTCTCCGAAACACTCTAAACATGTTTCTTTGGCCCAACGGAGTGTATTGGAAGCGTTTGTTGGTGTGCTTCAACGGAATGCTTCGAATGTGTCCGTCGGCGCGTTTCGCAGAAATCGGGTGCCGTTTCCGCACCACTTTTACTTCCGTAATGAAACTCGCCGAAACACTCCAAACATGTTTCTTTGGCCCAACGGAGTGTATTGGACGCTTTTGTTGGTGTCCTTCAACGGAATGCTTCCGATGTGTGTGACGGCGCGTCTCGATCAAATCGGGTGCCGTTTTCGCACCACTTTTACTTCCGTAATGAAACTCTCTGAAACACTCCAAACATGTTTCTTTGGCCCAACGCAGTGTATTGGACGCGTTTGTTGGTGTCCTTCGACGGAACGGTTCCAATATTTGCGACGGCGCGTCTCGATCAAATCGGGTGCCGTTTCCACACCACTTTTACTTCCGTAATGAAACTCTCCGAAACACTCTAAACATTTTTCTTTGGCCCAACGGAGTGTATTGGAAGCGTTTGTTGGTGTGCTTCAACGGAATGCTTCGAATGTGTCCGTCGGCGCGTTTCGCAGAAATCGGGTGCCGTTTCCGCACCACTTTTACTTCCGTAATGAAACTCTCCGAAACACTCCAAACATGTTTCTTTGGCCCAACGGAGTGTATTGGACGCGTTTGTTGGTGTGCATCAACGGAATGCTTCGAATGTGTCCGTCGGCGCGTTTCGCAGAAATCGGGTGCCGTTTCCACACCACTTTTACTTCCGTAATAAAACTCTCCGAAACACTCCAAACATGTTTCTTTGGCCCAACAGAGTGTATTGGACGCGTTTGTTGGTGTCCTTAAACGTAATGGTTCCAATATGTGCGACGGCGCGTCTCGATCAAATCGGGTGCCGTTTTCGCACCACTTTTACTTCCGTAATGAAACTCTCCAAACATGTTTCGTTCGCCCAACGGAGTGTATTGGATGCGTTTGTTGGTGTGCTTCAACGGAATGCTTCGGATGTGTCCGTCGGCGCGTTTCGTAGAAATCGGGTGCCGTTTCTGCACCACTTTTACTTCCGTAATGAAACTCTTCGAAACACTCTAAACATGTTTCTTTGGCCCAACGGAGTGCATTGGACGCGTTTGTCGGTGTGCTCCAATAGAATGGTTCCGATGTGCGTGACGGCGCGTCTCGATCATATAGGGTGCCGTTTTCGCACCACTTTTACTTCCGTAATGAAACTCTCCAAAACACTCCAAACATGTCTCTTTGGCCCAACGGAGTGTATTGGACGCGTTTGTTGGTGTCCTTCAACGGAAGGGTTCCGATATGTGCAATGGCGCGTCTCGATCAAATCGGGTGCCGTTTTCGCACCACTTTTACTTCCGTAATGGAACTCTCCAAAACACTCCAAACATGTCTCTTTGGCCCAACGGAGTGTATTGGACGCGTTTGTTGGTGTCCTTCAACGGAAGGGTTCCGATATGTGCAATGGCGCGTCTCGATCAAATCGGGTCCCGTTTTCGCACCACTTTTACTTCCGTAATGGAACTCTCCGAAACACACCAAACATGCTTGTTTGGCCCAACGGAGTGTATTGGACGCGTTTGTTAGTGTGCTTCAACGGAATGCTTCGGATGTGTCGTCGGCGCGTTTCGCGGAAACCGGGTGCCGTTTTCGCACCACTTTTACTTCCGTAATGAAACTCTCTGAAACACACCAAACATGTTTGTTTGGCCCAACGGAGTGTATTGGACGCGTTTGTCGGTGTGCTCCAATAGAATGGTTCCGATGTGCGTGACGGCGCGTCTCGATCATATAGGGTGCCGTTTTCGCACCACTTTTACTTCCGTAATGAAACTCTCTGAAACACTCCAAACATGTTTGTTTGGCCCAACGGAGTGTATTGGACGCGTTTGTTAGTGTGCTCCAATAGAAGGGTTCCGATATGTGCGACGGCGCGTCTCGATCAAATCGGGTGCCGTTTTCGCATCACTTTTACTTCCGTAATGAAACTCTCTGAAACACACCAAACATGTTTGTTTGGCCCAACGGAGTGTATTGGACGCGTTTGTTAGTGTGCTTCAACGGAATGCTTCGGATGTGTCGTCGGCGCGTTTCGCGGAAACCGGGTGCCGTTTTCGCACCACTTTTACTTCCGTAATGAAACTCTCCGAAACACACCAAACATGTTTGTTTGGCCCAACGGAGTGTATTGGACGCGTTTGTTAGTGTGCTTCAACGGAATGCTTCGGATGTGTCGTCGGCGCGTTTCGCAGAAACCGGGTACCGTTTTCGCACCACTTTTACTTCCGTAATGAAACTCCAGAAACACACCAAACATGTTTCTTTGGCCCAACGGAGTGTATTGGACGCGTTTGTCAGTGTGCTCCAATAGAATGGTTCCGATGTGCGTGACGGCGCGTCTCGATCAAATCGGTGCCGTTTTCGCATCACTTTTACTTTCCTAATGCAACTCTCTGAAACACTTCAAACATGTTTCTTTGGCCCAACGGTGTGTATTGGACGCGTTTGTTGGTGTGCTTCAACGGAATGCTTCCGATGTGTGCGACGGCGCGTCTCGATCAAATAGGGTGCCGTTTTCGCACCACTTTTACTTCCGTAATGAAACTCTCCGAAACACACCAAACATGTTTGTCCCAACGGAGTGTATTGGACGCGTTTGTTAGTGTGCTTCAACGGAATGCTTCGGATGTGTCGTCGGCGCGTTTCGCAGAAACCGGGTGCCGTTTTCGCACCACTTTTACTTCCGTAATGAAACTCCCGAAACACACCAAACATGTTTGTTTGGCCCAACGGAGTGTATTGGACGCGTTTGTCGGTGTGCTCCAATAGAATGGTTCCGAAGTGCGTGACGGCGCGTCTCGATCATATAGGGTGCCGTTTTCGCACCACTTTTACTTCCGTAATGAAACTCTCCAAAACACTCCAAACATGTCTCTTTGGCCCAACGGAGTGTATTGGACGCGTTTGTTGGTGTCCTTCAACGGAAGGGTTCCGATATGTGCAATGGCGCGTCTCGATCAAATCGGGTGCCGTTTTCGCACCACTTTTACTTCCGTAATGGAACTCTCCAAAACACTCCAAACATGTCTCTTTGGCCCAACGGAGTGTATTGGACGCGTTTGTTGGTGTCCTTCAACGGAAGGGTTCCGATGTGCGTGACGGCGCGTCTCGATCATATAGGGTGCCGTTTTCGCATCACTTTTACTTCCGTAATGAAACTCTCTGAAACACACCAAACATGTTTCTTTGGCCCACGGGAGTGTATTGGACGCGTTTGTTGGTGTGCTCCAAGAGAATGGTTCTGATGTGCGCGCGGCGCGGCTCGATCAAATAGGGTGGCGTTTTCGCACCACTTTTACTTCCGTAATGAAACTCTCCGAAACACATCAAACATGTTTGTTTGGCCCAACGGAGTGTATTGGACGCGTTTGTCGGTGTGCTCCAATAGAATGGTTCCGATGTGCGTGACGGCGCGTCTCGATCATATAGGGTGCCGTTTTCGCACCACTTTTACTTCCGTAATGAAACTCTCTGAAACACTCCAAACATGTTTGTTTGGCCCAACGGAGTGTATTGGACGCGTTTGTTAGTGTGCTCCAATAGAAGGGTTCCGATATGTGCGACGGCGCGTCTCGATCAAATCGGGTGCCGTTTTCGCATCACTTTTACTTCCGTAATGAAACTCTCTGAAACACACCAAACATGTTTGTTTGGCCCAACGGAGTGTATTGGACGCGTTTGTTAGTGTGCTTCAACGGAATGCTTCGGATGTGTCGTCGGCGCGTTTCGCGGAAACCGGGTGCCGTTTTCGCACCACTTTTACTTCCGTAATGAAACTCTCCGAAACACACCAAACATGTTTGTTTGGCCCAACGGAGTGTATTGGACGCGTTTGTTAGTGTGCTTCAACGGAATGCTTCGGATGTGTCGTCGGCGCGTTTCGCAGAAACCGGGTACCGTTTTCGCACCACTTTTACTTCCGTAATGAAACTCCAGAAACACACCAAACATGTTTCTTTGGCCCAACGGAGTGTATTGGACGCGTTTGTCAGTGTGCTCCAATAGAATGGTTCCGATGTGCGTGACGGCGCGTCTCGATCAAATCGGTGCCGTTTTCGCATCACTTTTACTTTCCTAATGCAACTCTCTGAAACACTTCAAACATGTTTCTTTGGCCCAACGGTGTGTATTGGACGCGTTTGTTGGTGTGCTTCAACGGAATGCTTCCGATGTGTGCGACGGCGCGTCTCGATCAAATAGGGTGCCGTTTTCGCACCACTTTTACTTCCGTAATGAAACTCTCCGAAACACACCAAACATGTTTGTCCCAACGGAGTGTATTGGACGCGTTTGTTAGTGTGCTTCAACGGAATGCTTCGGATGTGTCGTCGGCGCGTTTCGCAGAAACCGGGTGCCGTTTTCGCACCACTTTTACTTCCGTAATGAAACTCCCGAAACACACCAAACATGTTTGTTTGGCCCAACGGAGTGTATTGGACGCGTTTGTCGGTGTGCTCCAATAGAGTGGTTCCGAAGTGCGTGACGGCGCGTCTCGATCATATAGGGTGCCGTTTTCGCACCACTTTTACTTCCGTAATGAAACTCTCCAAAACACTCCAAACATGTCTCTTTGGCCCAACGGAGTGTATTGGACGCGTTTGTTGGTGTCCTTCAACGGAAGGGTTCCGATATGTGCAATGGCGCGTCTCGATCAAATCGGGTGCCGTTTTCGCACCACTTTTACTTCCGTAATGGAACTCTCCAAAACACTCCAAACATGTCTCTTTGGCCCAACGGAGTGTATTGGACGCGTTTGTTGGTGTCCTTCAACGGAAGGGTTCCGATGTGCGTGACGGCGCGTCTCGATCATATAGGGTGCCGTTTTCGCATCACTTTTACTTCCGTAATGAAACTCTCTGAAACACACCAAACATGTTTCTTTGGCCCACGGGAGTGTATTGGACGCGTTTGTTGGTGTGCTCCAAGAGAATGGTTCTGATGTGCGCGCGGCGCGGCTCGATCAAATAGGGTGCCGTTTTCGCACCACTTTTACTTCCGTAATGAAACTCTCCGAAACACATCAAACATGTTTGTTTGGCCCAACGGAGTGTATTGGACGCGTTTGTCGGTGTGCTCCAATAGAATGGTTCCGATGTGCGTGACGGCGCGTCTCGATCATATAGGGTGCCGTTTTCGCACCACTTTTACTTCCGTAATGAAACTCTCTGAAACACTCCAAACATGTTTGTTTGGCCCAACGGAGTGTATTGGACGCGTTTGTTAGTGTGCTCCAATAGAAGGGTTCCGATATGTGCGACGGCGCGTCTCGATCAAATCGGGTGCCGTTTTCGCATCACTTTTACTTCCGTAATGAAACTCTCTGAAACACACCAAACATGTTTGTTTGGCCCAACGGAGTGTATTGGACGCGTTTGTTAGTGTGCTTCAACGGAATGCTTCGGATGTGTCGTCGGCGCGTTTCGCGGAAACCGGGTGCCGTTTTCGCACCACTTTTACTTCCGTAATGAAACTCTCCGAAACACACCAAACATGTTTGTTTGGCCCAACGGAGTGTATTGGACGCGTTTGTTAGTGTGCTTCAACGGAATGCTTCGGATGTGTCGTCGGCGCGTTTCGCAGAAACCGGGTACCGTTTTCGCACCACTTTTACTTCCGTAATGAAACTCCAGAAACACACCAAACATGTTTCTTTGGCCCAACGGAGTGTATTGGACGCGTTTGTCAGTGTGCTCCAATAGAATGGTTCCGATGTGCGTGACGGCGCGTCTCGATCAAATCGGTGCCGTTTTCGCATCACTTTTACTTTCCTAATGCAACTCTCTGAAACACTTCAAACATGTTTCTTTGGCCCAACGGTGTGTATTGGACGCGTTTGTTGGTGTGCTTCAACGGAATGCTTCCGATGTGTGCGACGGCGCGTCTCGATCAAATAGGGTGCCGTTTTCGCACCACTTTTACTTCCGTAATGAAACTCTCCGAAACACACCAAACATGTTTGTCCCAACGGAGTGTATTGGACGCGTTTGTTAGTGTGCTTCAACGGAATGCTTCGGATGTGTCGTCGGCGCGTTTCGCAGAAACCGGGTGCCGTTTTCGCACCACTTTTACTTCCGTAATGAAACTCCCGAAACACACCAAACATGTTTGTTTGGCCCAACGGAGTGTATTGGACGCGTTTGTCGGTGTGCTCCAATAGAATGGTTCCGAAGTGCGTGACGGCGCGTCTCGATCATATAGGGTGCCGTTTTCGCACCACTTTTACTTCCGTAATGAAACTCTCCAAAACACTCCAAACATGTCTCTTTGGCCCAACGGAGTGTATTGGACGCGTTTGTTGGTGTCCTTCAACGGAAGGGTTCCGATATGTGCAATGGCGCGTCTCGATCAAATCGGGTGCCGTTTTCGCACCACTTTTACTTCCGTAATGGAACTCTCCAAAACACTCCAAACATGTCTCTTTGGCCCAACGGAGTGTATTGGACGCGTTTGTTGGTGTCCTTCAACGGAAGGGTTCCGATGTGCGTGACGGCGCGTCTCGATCATATAGGGTGCCGTTTTCGCATCACTTTTACTTCCGTAATGAAACTCTCTGAAACACACCAAACATGTTTCTTTGGCCCACGGGAGTGTATTGGACGCGTTTGTTGGTGTGCTCCAAGAGAATGGTTCTGATGTGCGCGCGGCGCGGCTCGATCAAATAGGGTGCCGTTTTCGCACCACTTTTACTTCCGTAATGAAACTCTCCGAAACACATCAAACATGTTTGTTTGGCCCAACGGAGTGTATTGGACGCGTTTGTCGGTGTGCTCCAATAGAATGGTTCCGATGTGCGTGACAGCGCGTCTCGATCATATAGGGTGCCGTTTTCGCACCACTTTTACTTCCGTAATGAAACTCTCTGAAACACTCCAAACATGTTTGTTTGGCCCAACGGAGTGTATTGGACGCGTTTGTGCTTCAACGGAATGCTTCGGATGTGTCGTCGGCGCGTTTCGCAGAAACCGGGTGCCGTTTTCGCACCACTTTTACTTCCGTAATGAAACTCCCAAAACACACCAAACATGTTTGTTTGGCCCAACGGAGTGTATTGGACGCGTTTGTCAGTGTGCTCCAATAGAATGGTTCCGATGTGCGTGACGGCGCGTCTCGATCAAATGGTGCCGTTTTCGCATCACTTTTACTTTCGTAATGCAACTCTCTGAAACACTTCAAACATGTTTCTTTGGCCCAACGGTGTGTATTGGACGCGTTTGTTGGTGTGCTTCAACGGAATGCTTCCGATGTGTGCGACGGCGCGTCTCGATCAAATAGGATGCCGTTTTCGCACCACTTTTACTTCCGTAATGAAACTCTCCGAAACACACCAAACATGTTTGTCCCAACGGAGTGTATTCGACGCGTTTGTTAGTGTGCTTCAACGGAATGCTTCGGATGTGTCGTCGGCGCGTTTCGCAGAAACCGGGTGCCGTTTTCGCACCACTTTTACTTCCGTAATGAAACTCCCGAAACACACCAAACATGTTTGTTTGGCCCAAAGGAGTGTATTGGACGCGTTTGTCGGTGTGCTCCAATAGAATGGTTCCGATGTGCGTGACGGCGCGTCTCGATCATATAGGGTGCCGTTTTCGCACCACTTTTACTTCCGTAATGAAACTCTCCAAAACACTCCAAACATGTCTCTTTGGCCCAACGGAGTGTATTGGACGCGTTTGTTGGTGTCCTTCAACGGAAGGGTTCCGATATGTGCAATGGCGCGTCTCGATCAAATCGGGTGCCGTTTTCGCACCACTTTTACTTCCGTAATGGAACTCTCCGAAACACACCAAACATGCTTGTTTGGCCCAACGGAGTGTATTGGACGCGTTTGTTAGTGTGCTTCAACGGAATGCTTCGGATGTGTCGTCGGCGCGTTTCGCGGAAACCGGGTGCCGTTTTCGCACCACTTTTACTTCCGTAATGAAACTCTCTGAAACACACCAAACATGTTTGTTTGGCCCAACGGAGTGATAGAACTGGAGTGCCCGATCTTTCGGTGAGTGGAGATAAATTCGATCTGGTGGAAGTAGACCCTCACGATCCGACTACGACGAGCAAGCCCGAAGCGCCAATGCAATCGCTGAACCAACTTCCGATGGTTACCGACCTCGCGGGTGCAAGATCAGCCTGATCACGAAGATCGTTTCCTGCACGCAATCGAAGAACGAGCAAGAAAAAGAGGCAAGCAATCTGATGTATTACTCGAAGGTGGAGTCCTGAATACACGTGGCAGCGCTATAATGCGTGCGACGGCTGTAGCTAAAGCTATCAATTAAACAAAACTCAGAGAACAAAAGGGGCGCAGCCCTTGACTAAGTAAGGTGGGGGGGGGGGGGAGGCGCAGCTCCCTGGTGGAGGCAAACCCTAGGGCGTCCACGTGTAGGCCTTTAGTTGGGCCGACTATTCTCCAGGCCCGTCGTTCCTTAATAGCGTCACAAAGTTGAGCTCTCTTGCCCGGGCCCGAGTGAGAGGCCCCTTATATGGAGTCGCTGCTGGGATTGAAATAGAGTCCAATGCTGTCACGGCTGGAGTTGCATCCGACTCGGTCGCAGCTTGAGGTAGAGGCGCGGCTTGATTTGGTGTAGGCGCAGGTGGAGTTGAACCCGTGTTGGAGTCGATGTCCTCATCATCCTCCCCTTCTTGAACTGAAGTCGTCCTCGACGGCAGCTCCTCATCCTCGCCCGCATACGGTTTCAAATCTGCAACATTAAAACTAGTGGAAACACCAAACTCCGCAGGCAGGTCAAGAACATAAGCATTATCATTGATCTTGGTTAGCACTTTAAAACGACCAGCAGCACGAGGCATCAATTTAGAGCGGCGCAAAGCAGGAAACCTATCCTTACGCAAGTGCAACCAAACCAAATCACCAGGCTCAAAAGTAACATGCTTGCGCCCTTTACTACCAGCAATTTGATATCTAGCAGTAGCAGCAGCAATGTTTTGTTGTGTCACGTCATGCAAATGTTTCATGAGATCAATATGAGCAAGCGCATCAACATGGGGATCATCCTCAGTATCCAGTGAAAACAAGTCAATAGGCGCCCGAGGAACATACCCATAAACAACCTCAAAAGGACACATCTTAGTGGAAGCATGTGTAGCACGGTTATAAGCAAATTCAACATGAGGTAAACAATCTTCCCAAAGCCTCAAATTTTTATCCAAAACAGCCCTAAGCATGGTAGACAAAGTGCGATTCACGACCTCAGTTTGCCCATCAGTTTGAGGATGACAAGTGGTGCTAAAAAGTAACTTAGTGCCTAGTTTATTCCAAAGACAACGCCAAAAATGACTAAGAAACTTAGCATCACGATCAGAGACAATTGTTTTAGGAATTCTATGCAAGCGAACAATCTCTCTAAAGAACAAATCAGCAATCATGGTTGCATCATCAGTTTTATGACAAGGTATAAAATGAGCCATTTTAGAGAACCTATCAACAACGACAAAGATGCTGTCCCTCCCCTTCTTAGTGCGAGGCAATCCCAAAACAAAATCCATCGAAATATCATGCCAAGGAGCAGAAGGAACAGGGAGAGGCAGATACAAACCATGGTTACCTAAACGAGACTTAGCTTTTTGGCACGTAGGACAGCGAGCAACGAAGCGCTCGACGTCACGACGCATCCGAGGCCAGTAGAAGTGGTCAGCCAGCAATTCTTGTGTTTTGAAAACACCGAAGTGACCCATGAGACCCCCTCCATGAGCTTCCTGCAACAATAACAAACGAACCGAACCAGCTGGAATGCACAGCTTGTTAGCACGAAACAGGAACCCATCCTGTATATGAAACTTGCCCCATGGCTTGCCATCCTTACAATGTGAAATAATATCATGAAAATCAGCATCATCCACATATTGATCTTTCAATGTTTGCAAACCAAAGATTTTAAAATCTAATTGGGACAGCATGGTATAGCGACGAGACAAAGCATCAGCAATGACATTTTCCTTCCCGTTCTTGTGCTTAATGATGTAGGGAAAGGACTCAATAAATTCTACCCATTTAGCATGTCTACGGTTCAGATTAGTTTGGGTACGAATGTGTTTCAAAGCCTCATGATCAGAATGAATAATAAATTCGCGAGGCCACAAGTAATGCTGCCATGTTTGCAAAGTGCGCACTAAAGCATATAACTCCTTATCATAAGTTGAATAGTTCAGGGCAGCACCGCTCAATTTCTCACTAAAGTAAGCAACAGGTTTACGATCTTGAAGTAAAACAGCACCTAAACCTATGCCACTAGCATCACATTCTAATTCAAACACTTTATTGAAATCAGGCAATTGTAAAAGAGGAGCATGAGTTAACCTGTCCTTCAAAGTGTTGAATGCATCTTCCTGTGGTGCATCCCAAGCAAAGGAAACACCTTTCTTTGTGAGCTCATGCAACGGGGCAGCAATGGAGCTGAAATCACGCACAAACCTTCGGTAGAACCCGGCGAGGCCAAGGAAACTCCGAACCTGCGTGACCGTCGTCGGTGTAGGCCAGCCCTGAATGGCATCCACCTTGCTGCTATCCACCTCAATTCCCTGTGGAGTAACAACATAGCCAAGAAAAGAGACGCGTTGCGTGCAAAAGGTGCATTTTTCCAAGTTACCGAACAAGCGAGCAGCACGCAAAGCATCAAAAACAGCACGCATATGTTCTAAATGCTCATCCATAGACTTGCTGTAAATAAGAATATCATCAAAGTAAACAACAACAAACAGTCCTATGAATGGCCTAAGAACTTCATTCATTAAGCGCATGAAAGTGCTGGGAGCATTAGACAAACCAAACGGCATAACCAACCATTCATATAAGCCAAATTTGGTTTTAAAAGCAGTTTTCCATTCATCTCCCAGTTTCATCCTAATCTGATGGTACCCACTTCGCAAATCAACTTTAGAAAATATAATGGCACCGCTAAGCTCATCAAGCATGTCATCAAGGCGTGGTATAGGATATCGATAACGAATGGTGATGTTATTAATTGCACGACAATCTACACACATACGCCAGGAGCCATCTTTCTTAGGGACAAGCAAAACAGGAACCGAGCAAGGACTGAGAGACTCACGAATGTAACCCTTATCAAGCAGCGCTTGCACCTGGCGCTGGATCTCCTTCGTCTCATCTGGATTAGTGCGGTACAGGGCGCGGTTTGGAAGCTGCGCGCCGGGGATGAGATCAATCTGATGTTCAATGCCACGGATAGGAGGAAGACCCGGTGGCAAATCCTTGGGAAAAACATCGGCATAGTCCTGCAAAAGGTTAGCAACAGCAGGGGGAATATCCGAGGATGGTGCCTCATGAAGTGAAACAAGCATGCGGGAGCAAACAAGTGCATAGCAAGGCAGGTTATCATCATGTAACTCAGCAAAATCAGCACGTGTAGCAAGTAAAACAGGGGTATGCAACTTGATTTCAGAGTTAGCAGGAGCAAGTGGAGGTGATGTGTGAGACTTTGCTGTCTTAGCCGCCCTAGCCATGTCATCTTTTAGAATTTGTTCCGGGGTCATGGGATGAATAATTATTTTATTTCCCTTAAACATGAGTGAATAATGATTCGAACGACCATGATGCACACAATCAGTATCATATTGCCAAGGACGACCAAGTAACAACGAACATGCTTCCATAGGGACAACATCACAATCAACATAATCAGAATAAGCGCCCAAAGAAAAGAGGACACGTACCGAGCGTGTTACCTTAATTTTGCCGCCATCATTAAGCCACTGAATGTGATATGGATGTGGGTGATGTCGGGTGGGTAATGATAATTGCTCCACCAAGGCTGCACTGGCCAAATTGTTGCAGCTGCCACCGTCTATGATGATTCGAATCGCCCGTTCTTGTACAACGCCCTTGGTATGGAAGATGGTGTGTCGCTGATTTTGCTCGTGCTGGGAAACCTGTGTACTGAGAACACGCTGCACAACAAGACTCTCATACCTATCGGCGGCGCTGGAATCAACGTGAACCTCCGTATGATCTGCATGGTCAGAGGAAAGCATAGCATGTCTAGTCTCCTTGATAAGAACATGACACACATGCATACGACCATGATTGGGTCATGCATTAGTGAAAGAGGAGTCCAACAAGATTGTCCAAGTCATCAAGGAGGCCCAAGGCTAATCCAATTCGAGTCACCAAGGTGGAGGCCCAAAACAACACAAGTTCGAGCCCATCTCGGAATTCAGGAGCAGCTTACGATGTTTTGGTCGCCCCGGCCACATACGGAGTCCGTTTTGGACATTCTACATATGGATGGAAAGCTAAGAAGACACACTTTCCAATGGCAGCGGTTTCATGCCCAAATTCCATCTGAGTCAACGGGAATCTTTGAAACAAGTGGACGTACAGAATCTGCCAGGGCGCTGCGCCGCCGCCTTTTGGGCCGTTGGCCCATGTATCGTGTTGGAGCCCATAGGGGCGTGACCAGGGGGGTAGGCCACAACCTAAACCCTATATATTCAGTAGCCGCCGCCACATTAGGGTTGGGTTTTGTTTAATTGATAGCTTTAGCTACAGCCGTCATACGACGTGTATTCAGAACCCCACCTTCGAGTAATAGATTAGATTGCTCGCCTCTTTTCTTGCTCGTTCTTCGATTGCGTGCAGGAAACGATCTTCGTGATCAGGCTGATCTTGCACCCGCGAGGTCGGTAACCATCGGAAGTTGGTTCAGCGATTGCATTGGCGCTTCGGGCTTGCTCGTCGTAGTCGGATCGTGAGGGTTAGCTTCCACAGATCGAAATTATCTCCACTCACCGAAAGATCGGGCACTCCAGTTCTATCAAGTGGTATCAGATTCCAGTGTTTCTCGGTGAGTTTATCGTGTGTTTTTTGTTCATCCTAGTCCACAAACAACCAAAAATTTTCAGGTTAGATCTTTTATCCCAGCACCCCTTGCGCCTCGCACTTTCGATCAGTAATTTGCATTGTTGAATTTGTGTGCTTGTGCGTTCGTTGTTGCTGGTTACTTGTGTTTTGATTTTTCTCATCTGTTATAGCCACCACAAACCCTACATCCCCACCAACCCCCCTGTCGTGTACTACGCAATCTGCTGCCGCGCGCGAGAATCCAGCTCGTTCCCGTGCGGTGCGCGTGAGTCCAGATTGTTTCCATCTGCTGTGTGCTGCCGCGCGCGTAAGAGTCCAGGTCGTGTCCGCCGCGGTGTGTTTGCTGTGCGCGCCTCCTACCAGGTCACGCCGCGCTCCGCAAGAGTCCCAGGCGATCACGCCTGCCTTGGTCACGCCTCGGCTGCATCTCTGCCGGCCGCGCCGTGCACAGAATCCTGCTCGGACGCGCCGTGTACGCCGCTGAGTTCAGGTCGGTTTCGGCCCTGCTGTGTCCGTTCGGTCCGGACTCCTGCCGTGTTTTCTTTCCGGTCAAAAAAAAAAGGAAAAACAAAATATAAAAGGCCACGTGTGCAATCAAAAAAAAAAAACAGAAAGAGTGTGTGGAAAAAAAAAAGAAGAAAAAGAAAAGAAAAAAAAAAGAAAGAAAAAAAAAAAAAACCAGAACAACAAGGCACAGTTGTCTTCTCTTGATCGGTTTTGTTTGGCCGATCGTAACCGAACCAGACT
Source organism: Oropetium thomaeum (assembly GCA_001182835.1). Taxonomy (NCBI): domain Eukaryota; kingdom Viridiplantae; phylum Streptophyta; class Magnoliopsida; order Poales; family Poaceae; genus Oropetium; species Oropetium thomaeum. The sequence continues at coordinate 5,355 of LFJQ01000140.1, read as the reverse complement.
ATCCCTAGTCGTGCGGCCACCAGCGGTTCCTCACCTTTGCCTCCTTCTCGCACTTGTTTCCAGCAGCATCCATACGTGTTTAGCACTATTATTCAACATTGCATTATTGTTTGATTGTGCTAACCCTTGAATTGAGTGCAGCCTCCCCAGAACTCCACATAGTTCTACGACGAGCATACTTCGTTTCTCCAGGCAATCGCTCCTCCAATCTTTCGTCGGTACTACCTGTTGGTTGCAGCTCACCCCTGTGCGCTTGGTAAGAACGGATAAGAATTTGATAACAGCATGGTAGTGAGTGCCCTGTGAGCCGTTACACCCTTGTCCCATTGTTGTCGTCGATTTTGTTTTGTGTTTGCGCTAACCATGGCAGGAGACGTCGACGGCACGATGGATGAGCTGCAGGACATACGGACTCAAGTTGATGGACTTGCCGCGAACATGAAGACGATGCATGAACGGTTTGATTCTCTTGACACCATGAAGACCGTGCGGTTCGATCAGCTCGACCGCGCTCAGACGGCCGCTAAGACCACACTCGACACCATCGTGGCACGGCTTGATGCATTGACCACTACGATCACAGAGTTGCAGGAGGATGGAGATCGCCGCGGTCATGGCCCACGTGTGGTACGACACTCAGCTAATGATTCATTTGCTAAGATTAAATTTAAAATTCCATCTTTTAATGGCAAATATGATCCTGCTGCATATCTTGATTGGGAATTAGAGGTCGAACAGAATTTTTCATGCCATGATATTCCTACTAGTTCTCAAGTTAAAGCTGCTATTAGTGAATTTACTGATTTTGCTTTAACGTGGTGGCGTGATTATAATAAAAAACATCCCACTGCTATCCCCACCACCTGGACACAATTAAAAGCTGCCATGAGACATCGTTTTGTACCTTCATATTATGGCCGCGATTTGCTTAATCAAATGCAGCGTTTCCAGCAAGGGCAACAAACTGTTGAGGAATATTACCAGGCTCTACAAAAAGGTATGATTCGTTGTGGTGTGATTGAGACTGACGACGCTGCAATCGCACGATTTCGTGGTGGTTTGAACCGTGAAATTCAGGACATACTTGAATATAAAGATTATGCTGATATGACCACATTGTTTGAATATGCTTGCAAAGCTGAACGTGAAGTGCAGGGACGCTGCTCGAAAACATATACTAACTCTTTTGCAGGACGAAACCCGTCATCCAGCGCTGCTCCTACTCTCCCCGCGCCATCCACGACTAGCACTACACCGCGCGAGAGGATGACTAAACCTGCAGCACCCTCGACCACAGGTGGTGCTCCTTCCACAACTTCATGTGCAAATTCAGAACCATCACTTGACAATGCACCTACTCTTTGTGATATTGAGAGCAAAAGTACTGCTCAAGGTGCTCCACTCACGGCTGGTGAGCCTTCGTCTGATATGCTGAATTTTTCCACAACTCATGATATCATAGAGCAATTGTTAGTGGAACCTATTCTTGATTTATCTTTGTCACAAGTTGATTTGCTTGATGTTCCTTGTGATAAAACTGATTTGTGTGACAATGCTTCCGTTGTACATGCTTTAAAACCACACACGTGTGCTGACATTAGACGTGCCATTCATATTTCGAACACGATCGATGAGCTTAAAATGTTGTCTTCTTTACATACTTTGGGTTACATTGAATTAGATGTTTTGTGTAATCTAGATTGTTTGGAAGAGAGAGTTTCTAAATATGCTGATTTGCCATGGTTTTCTACACACACATATCATGCTATTGGCAAATATAACAACGAAGGAGAATATATGATACATAGAGTGTACATTTGTGAAAATCTGAATTATCCTTTGATTGTGCGCAATTTTGATCCACTAGAGGGCAGCCATACTACAAATATTAATTCACCTTCCTCTAGCTCTGTTTTGGTGAAACAAGTTTGCTCCCAAGAAGGGGAGCATTGCTGGTCGCTATCAATCCCTGCTTTGTCTTTTGTTAGTACTAATCTTTTGCAGGATAGTGTTGCCACACATTGTGTGTCGTCCGATCAAGAAGCCTCCATACTTGCTAAATCTTCTACGCGAGATGACACATTCACCAATTGGAAACATGGTGACATCCCTCCTCACAATAATTTTGATTTCCTTTGCTTTCGACACCCCGCTCTCCCTTGTGTTCTGCAGGATCGGTTTCAAGTACAGTCGACGCCGAGGACGGCTTTTCATCAAGAAGGGGAGGATGATAAGAACATGACACACATGCATACGACCATGATTGGGTCATGCATTAGTGAAAGAGGAGTCCAACAAGATTGTCCAAGTCATGAAGGAGGCCCAAGGCTAATCCAATTCGAGTCACCAAGGTGGAGGCCCAAAACAACACAAGTTCGAGCCCATCTCGGAATTCAGGAGCAGCTTACGATGTTTTGGTCGCCCCGGCCACATACGGAGTCCGTTTTGGACATTCTACATATGGATGGAAAGCTAAGAAGACACACTTTCCAATGGCAGCGGTTTCATGCCCAAATTCCATCTGAGTCAACGGGAATCTTTGAAACAAGTGGACGTACAGAATCTGCCAGGGCGCTGCGCCGCCGCCTTTTGGGCCGTTGGCCCATGTATCGTGTTGGAGCCCATAGGGGCGTGACCAGGGGGGTAGGCCACAACCTAAACCCTATATATTCAGTAGCCGCCGCCACATTAGGGTTGGGTTTTGTTTAATTGATAGCTTTAGCTACAGCCGTCATACGACGTGTATTCAGAACCCCACCTTCGAGTAATAGATTAGATTGCTCGCCTCTTTTTCTTGCTCGTTCTTCGATTGCGTGCAGGAAACGATCTTCGTGATCAGGCTGATCTTGCACCCGCGAGGTCGGTAACCATCGGAAGTTGGTTCAGCGATTGCATTGGCGCTTCGGGCTTGCTCGTGTAGTCGGATCGTGAGGGTTAGCTTCCACAGATCGAAATTATCTCCACTCACCGAAAGATCGGGCACTCCAGTTCTATCACTCCTCAGTATCACTAGCGGAAGAGTACTCACCATTGTCACGGATCAGCAAGGTACGCTTGTTGGGGCAGTCTCGAATCACATGACCGTAACCTTTGCAACGATGGCACTGAATGTCCCGAGTGCGCCCTGTGGAAGGAGAGGCACCGTGGGCCGGAGGTGCTGTCGGCTTGGCCGGCTGCTCGCGTGGTGATGCGCTTGAAGTGGACGGCGCACGCTCGCGCGGCGTGGAGGACGACGTGGAGGACGTCGGGCGGGGGGCTGGGGTGGAAGCTTGGCCGCGTCCTGCAAAAGAGTTAGCGCGTGTCGACGATCGCCGTCCCTGCACTTCACGTTCAGCTTTGCAAGCAAATTCAAACAAAGTGGTCATATCATCATATTCCTTGTAATCAAGGATGTCCTGAATTTCACGATTCAAACCACCCCTAAAACGTGCCATAGCAGCGTCCTCCTGCTCAACTAAACCACAACGAATCATGCCCTTTTGTAACGCTTGGTAATATTCCTCAACAGTTTGGGAACCTTGCTGAAATCGTTGCATTTGGTTGAGCAAGTCACGGGCATAATAAGAAAGGAACAAATCTGTGACGCATGGCAGTTTTTAGTTCATCCCAAGTGGTGGGAGTGTTATCAGGAAACTTTTGTTTATATTCACGCCACCAAATTAAAGCAAAATCAGTAAATTCACTAATAGCAGCCTTAACTTGTAGATGAGCAGGAATATCATGGCATGAAAATTTCTGTTCGACCTCTAATTCCCAATCAAGATAAGCAGCAGGATCATATTTGCCATTAAAGGATGGAATGCGAAATTTGATCTTAGCAAAGGAATCAGGAGGTGGGACACGTACCCTGCGTGCACGACCGCGGCGACCACCATCGTCCAGTTCCGTATCACCGCCATAGTCGCGTGCCTGCTGCAACTCCGTTAGCTGCGTGGTCAAGGTCTCAAGACGAGTCATGATCGTCTCGAGTGTGGCGTGGGCGGCCGTTTGAGCGAGGTCGATCTGGTCGAAACGCTCGGTCGATGAAGCAACCGTGGAATCCAGCCGTTCATGCAGCGTCTTGATGTCGCCGGCAAGGCCTTCGACGTGCGCGTGCACGTCCTGCAGTGTAGTGTCCGTCTTGGCGTCATCTCCTGCCATTGTTAGTGCAAACACGAAACAGCAACGGAGAGGACACTACGATAGCAGGTGTATGGTGGGGGGAAATCGCTCAAAACAACGCTCTTATCAAGTTCTTACCCGTTCTTACCAAGCACACAGTGGCGATCCACAACCAACGGGTAGTACCTGTGAAAGATTGGAGGAGCGATTGCCAGGCGGAACAAGACCTGCTCGTAGTAGAAATATGTGTAGTTCTGGGTAGGCTGCACTCAAGACAAGGGTTAGCACGATCAAACAATAATTGCAAAGTTGAATAAGAGTGCGAAACACGTATGAACGCTGCTGGAAACAAGTGCGAGAGGGAGGTAGGGTTGTAGGGAAGACAGGGGTAAAAGGGTAAATATGCTGTTGGAAGCGAGTGCAAGCTAGGTGAAAAAAACAACCCGCGGCGTAGTGCCCAAAACGGATTATATGAACAAGGGAAAGTAAACGAAACAAGTCACCATATGCACTTTTTTTTTGTTGGAGATTTCAGGGGTAAAAAGGTAATTAAAAGATACTCTCTCTCTCTCTCTCTCTAGTAAGGTCGAAACTAATCACTGTACGAAACTGCAGTGACCCAAGATTCACTTTTTTGTTGGAGATCGGTTGGCAAACTTCTGCTATTCGGTTTTCTTTTTCTTTTTTTTTTTTTTTTTTGATGGCACACTTGCGTGCTCCTTTCTCTTTTGTTGTTTTTTTTTTTTTTTTTTTTGATTGGACTGTCACGGCAGCAAAACAGAAACGTAACCGTGGGAAAACTCAACTATTGACGCGGCAAATTGTGGGCGCGTGGGACCTGCGCGTGGGGGGGGGTGGGGTAGGGTTTGTGGCGTTAGGGGTTGTGGCGGTTACGGTTTGCGAGGGAGAGGCTAGGGGTTGGTGGGCAGGGTAGGGTTTGTGGCGGCTAGGGTTTGTGGCGGCGACGGTTTGTGGCGGCTAGAACAGATGGAGATAAACAAAAACACGAGTAACCAGCAACAATTGAACGCATAAGCACACAAACTCAACAATGTAGATTATTGAATGAAAGTGCAGGCGCAAAGGGTGCTGGGATAACAGATCTAACCTGAAAAAAAATTTTTTTTTTGTTTGTTGTGGTTTATGTGGACTAGGATGGACGAAGAACACACGATAAACTCACCGAGAAACACTGGAATCTGATACCACTTGATAGAACTGGAGTGCCCGATCTTTCGGTGAGTGGAGATAAAT
>LFJQ01000139.1:0-110649 GCA_001182835.1 Oropetium thomaeum | reverse complement strand
GATGCGTTTTTGGGTGTGCTTTCGACGGAAGGGTTCCGATGTGTGCGATGGCGCGTGTCATGCAAATCGGTGCGTTTTCGCACCACTTTTACTTCGGAAATGAAACCTCCGAAACACCCAAAACATGTTTGTTTGGCCCAATCAAGTCTATCGGATGTGTTTTTGGGTGTGCTTTCACGGAAGGGTTTCCGATGTGTGCGATGGCGCGTGTCATGCAAATCGGGTGCCGTTTTCGCACCACTTTTTACTTCGGAAATGAAAGTCTCCGAAACACCCAAAACATGTTTGTTTGGCCCAATCAAGTCTATCGCATGTGTTTTTGGGTGTGCTTTCACGGAAGGGTTCCGATGTGTGCGATGGCGCGTGTCATGCAAATCGGGTGCGTTTTCGCACCACTTTTACTTCGGAAATGAAACTCTCCGAAACACCCAAACATGTTTGTTTGGCCCAAACGAGTGTATCGGATGCGTTTTGGGTGTGCTTCACGGAAGGGTTCCGATGGTTCGATGCGCGTGTCATGCAAATCGGGTGCCCTTTTCGCACCACTTTTACTTCGGAAATGAACGCTCCGAAACACCCAAAACATGTTTGTTTGGCCCAATAAGTCTATCGGATGCGTTTTTGGGTGTGCTTTCACGGAAGGGTTCCGATGTGGCGATGCGCGTGTCATGCAATCGGGTGCCGTTTTCGCACCACTTTACTTCGGAAATGAAACCTCCGAACACCCAAACATGTTTGTTTGGCCCAAGTGTATCGGATGCGTTTTTGGGTGCTTTCACGGAAGGGTTCCGATGTGTGCGATGGCGGTGTCATGCAAATCGGGGTGCCGTTTTCGCACCACTTTTATTCGGAATGAAACTCTCCGAAACACCAAAACATGTTTGTTTGGCCCAAACGAGTGTATCGGATGCGTTTTTGGGTGTGCTTCGACGAAGGGTTCCGATGGGTCGATGGCGCGTGTCATGCAAATCGGGGTGCCGTTTTTGGCACCACTTTTACTTCGGAAATGAAAGTCTCCGAAACACCCAAACATGTTTGTTTGGCCCAAACGAGTGTATCGGATGCGTTTTGGGTGTGCTTTCGACGGAAGGGTTCCGATGTGTGCGATGGCGCGTGTCATGCAAATCGGGTGCCGTTTGGCACCACTTTTACTTCGGAAATGAAACTCTCCGAAACACCCAAACATGTTTGTTTGGCCCAACGAGTGTATCGGATGTGTTTTTGGGTGTGCTTTCACGGAAGGGTTCCGATGGTGCGATGGCGCGTGTCATGCAAATCGGGGTGCCGTTTTCGCACCACTTTTACTTCGGAAATGAAACTCTCCGAAAACCCAAACATGTTTGTTTGGCCAAACGAGTGTATCGGATGCGTTTTGGGTGTGCTTCGACGGAAGGGTTCCGATGTGTGCGATGGCGCGTGTCATGCAAATCGGGTGCCGTTTTCGCACCACTTTTACTTCGGAAATGAAACTCTCCGAAACACCCAAAACATGTTTGTTTGGCCCAATCAAGTCTATCGGATGTGTTTTTGGTGTGCTTTCACGGAAGGGTTCCGATGTGTGCGATGGCGCGTGTCATGCAAATCGGGTCCTTTTCGCACCACTTTTACTTCGGAAATGAAACTTCCGAAACACCCAAACATGTTTGTTTGGCCCAATCAAGTCTATCGGATGTGTTTTTGGGTGTGCTTTCACGGAAGGGTTCCGATGTGTGCGATGGCGCGTGTCATGCAAATCGGGTGCCGTTTTCGCACCACTTTTACTTCGGAAATGAAACTCTCCGAAACACCCAAACATGTTTGTTTGGCCCAAACAGTGTATCGGATGCGTTTTTGGGTGTGCTTTCACGGAAGGGTTCCGATGTGTGCGATGGCGCGTGTCATGCAAATCGGGTGCCGTTTTCGCACCACTTTTACTTCGGAAATGAAACTCTCCGAAACACCCAAAACATGTTTGTTTGGCCCAATCAAGTCTATCGGATGTGTTTTTGGGTGTGCTTTCACGGAAGGGTTCCGATGTGTGCGATGGCGCGTGTCATGCAAATCGGGTGCCGTTTTCGCACCACTTTTACTTCGGAAATGAAACTCTCCGAAACACCCAAAACATGTTTGTTTGGCCCAAACGAGTGTATCGGATGCGTTTTTGGGTGTGCTTCACGGAAGGGTTCCGATGTGTGCGATGGCCGTGTCATGCAAATCGGGTGCCGTTTTCGCACCACTTTTACTTCGGAAATGAAACCTTCCGAAACACCCAAAACATGTTTGTTTGGCCCAACGAGTGTATCGGATGTGTTTTTGGTGTGCTTTCACGGAAGGGTTCCGATGTGTGCGATGGCGCGTGTCATGCAAATCGGGTGCCGTTTTCGCACCACTTTTACTTCGGAAATGAAACTCTCCGAAACACCCAAAACATGTTTGTTTGGCCAAACGAGTGTATCGGATGCGTTTTTCGGTGTGCTTCGACGGAGGGCTCCGATGTGTGCGATGGCGCGTGTCATGCAAATCGGGTCCCGTTTTCGCACCACTTTTACTTCGGAAATGAAACTCTCCGAAACACCCAAAACATGTTTGTTTGGCCCAAACAGTGTATCGGATGCGTTTTGGGTGTGCTTCACGGAAGGGTTCCGATGGGTTCGATGGCGCGTGTCATGCAATCGGGTGCCTTTTGGCACCACTTTTACTTCGGAAATGAAACCTCCCAAACACCCAAAACATGTTTGTTTGGCCCAATCAAGTCTATCGGATGTGTTTTTGGGTGTGCTTTCACGGAAGGGTTCCGATGTGTGCGATGGCGCGTGTCATGCAAATCGGGTGCCGTTTTCGCACCACTTTTACTTCGGAAATGAAATCTCCGAAACACCCAAAACATGTTTGTTTGGCCCAAACGAGTGTATCGGATGCGTTTTTGGGTGCTTTCACGGAAGGGCTCCGATGTGTGCGATGGCGCGTGTCATGCAAATCGGGTGCCGTTTTCGCACCACTTTTACTTCGGAAATGAAACTCTCCGAAACACCCAAAACATGTTTGTTTGGCCCAAACGAGTGTATCGGATGCGTTTTTGGGTGTGCTTCGACGGAAGGGTTCCGATGGGTTCAATGGCGCGTGTCATGCAAATCGGGTGCCGTTTTCGCACCACTTTTACTTCGAAAATGAAACTCTCCGAAACACCCAAAACCTGTTTGTTTGGCCCAATCAAGTCTATCGGATGTGTTTTTGGGTGTGCTTTCACGGAAGCGTTCCGATGTGTGCGATGGCGCGTGTCATGCAAATCGGGTGCACTTTTGGCACCACTTTTACTTCGGAAATGAAGTCTCCGAAACATCCAGAACATGTTTGTTTGGCCCAATCAAGTCTATCGGATGTGTTTTTGGGTGTGCTTTCACGGAAGGGTTCCGATGTGTGCGATGGCGCGTGTCATGCAAATCGGGTGCCGTTTTCGCACCACTTTCACTTCGGAAATGAAAGTCTCCGAAACGCCCAGAACATGTTTGTTTGGCCAAAACAAGTGTATCGGATGCGCTTTTGGGTAGGTTTCACGGAAGGGTTCCGATGTGTGCGATGGCGCGTGTCATGCAAATCGGGTGCCGTTTTCGCACCACTTTTACTTCGAAAATGAAACTCTCCGAAATACCCAAAACATGTTTGTTTGGCCCAATCAAGTCTATCGGATGTGTTTTTGGGTGTGCTTTCACGGAAGGGTTCCGATGTGTGCGATATCGCGTGTCATGCAAATCGGGTGCCGTTTTCGCACCACTTTTACTTCGGAAATGAAACCTTCCGAAACATCCAAACATGTTTGTTTGGCCCAAACGAGTGTATCGGATGCGTTTTTGGCTGTGCTTCGACGTAAGGGCTCCGATCTGTGTGATGGTGCGTGTCATACAAATCGGGTTGCCGTTTTCGCACCACTTTTACTTCGGAAATGAAACTCTTCGAAACACCCAAAACATGTTTGTTTGGCCAAAACGAGTGTATCGGATGCGTTTTTCTGTGTGCTTCGACGTCAGGGCTCCGATGGGTGCGATGGCGCGTGTCATACAAATCGGGGTCCCGTTTTCGCACCACTTTTACTTCGGAAATGAAACTCTCCGAAACACCCAAAACATGTTTGTTTGGCCCAATCAAGTCTATCGCATGTGTTTTTGGGTGTGCTTTCACGGAAGGGTTCCGATGTGTGCGATGGCGCGTGTCATGCAATCGGGTGCCGTTTTCGCACCACTTTTACTTCGGAAATGAAACTCTCCGAAACAACCAAAACATGTTTATTTGGCCCAATCATGTCTATCGGATGTGTTTTTGGGTGTGCTTTCACGGAAGGGTTCCGATGTGTGCGATGGCACGTGTCATGCAAATCGGGTGCCGTTTTCGCACCACTTTTACTTCGGAAATGAAACCTTCCGAAACACCCAAAACATGTTTATTTGGCCCAAACGAGTGTATCGGATGTGTTTTTAGGTGTGCTTTCACGGAAGGGTTCCGATGTGTGCGATGGCGCGTGTCATGCAAATCGGGGTGCCGTTTTCGCACCACTTTTACTTCGGAAATGAAACTCTCCGAAACACCCAAAACTTGTTTGTTTGGCCAAAACGAGTGTATCGGATGCGTTTTTCGGTGTGCTTCGACGGCAGGGCTCCGATGGTGCGATGGCGCGTGTCATGCAAATTGGGGTCCCGTTTTCGCACCACTTTTACTTCGGAAATGAAAGTCTTCGAAACACCCAAAACATGTTTGTTTGGCCCAAACGAGTGTATCGGATGCGTTTGTGGGTGTGCTTCGACGGAAGGGTTCCGATGGGTTCGATGGCGCGTGTCATGCAAATCGGATGCCCTTTTGGCACCACTTTTACTTCGGAAATGAAACGCTCCAAAACACCCAAAACATGTTTGTTTGGCCCAATCAAGTCTATCGGATGTGTTTTTGGGTGTGCTTTCACGGAAGGGTTCCGATGTGTGCGATGGCGCGTGTCATGCAAATCGGGTGCCGTTTTCGCACCACTTTTACTTCGGAAATGAAAGTCTCCGAAACACCCAAAACATGTTTGTTTGGCCCAAACGAGTGTATCGGATGCGCTTTTGGGTAGCTTTCAAGGAAGGGCTCCGATGTGCGCGATGGCGCGTGTCATGCAAATCGGGTGCACTTTTGGCACCACTTTTACTTCGAAAATGAAACTCTCCGAAACACCCAAAACATGTTTGTTTGGCCCAAACGAGTGTATCGGATGCGTTTTTGGGTGTGCTTCGACGGAAGGATTCCGATGGGTTCAATGGCGCGTGTCATGCAAATCGGGTGCCGTTTTCGCACCACTTTTACTTCGAAAATGAAACTCTCCGAAACACCCAAAACCTGTTTGTTTGGCCCAATCAAGTCTATCGGATGTGTTTTTGGGTGTGCTTTCACGGAAGCGTTCCGATGTGTGCGATGGCGCGTGTCATGCAAATCGGGTGCACTTTTGGCACCACTTTTACTTCGGAAATGGAAGTCTCCGAAACATCCAGAACATGTTTGTTTGGCCCAATCAAGTCTATCGGATGTGTTTTTGGGTGTGCTTTCACGGAAGGGTTCCGATGTGTGCGATGGCGCGTGTCATGCAAATCGGGTGCCGTTTTCGCACCACTTTCACTTCGGAAATGAAAGTCTCCGAAACGCCCAGAACATGTTTGTTTGGCCAAAACAAGTGTATCGGATGCGCTTTTGGGTAGGTTTCACGGAAGGGTTCCGATGTGTGCGATGGCGCGTGTCATCCAAATCGGGTGCCGTTTTCGCACCACTTTTACTTCGAAAATGAAACTCTCCGAAATACCCAAAACATGTTTGTTTGGCCCAATCAAGTCTATCGGATGTGTTTTTGGGTGTGCTTTCACGGAAGGGTTCCGATGTGTGCGATATCGCGTGTCATGCAAATCGGGTGCCGTTTTCGCACCACTTTTACTTCGGAAATGAAACCTTCCGAAACATCCAAAACATGTTTGTTTGGCCCAAACGAGTGTATCGGATGCGTTTTTGGCTGTGCTTCGACGTAAGGGCTCCGATCTGTGTGATGGTGCGTGTCATACAAATCGGGTTGCCGTTTTCGCACCACTTTTACTTCGGAAATGAAACTCTTCGAAACACCCAAAACATGTTTGTTTGGCCAAAACGAGTGTATCGGATGCGTTTTTCTGTGTGCTTCGACGTCAGGGCTCCGATGGGTGCGATGGCGCGTGTCATACAAATCGGGGTCCCGTTTTCGCACCACTTTTACTTCGGAAATGAAACTCTCCGAAACACCCAAAACATGTTTGTTTGGCCCAATCAAGTCTATCGCATGTGTTTTTGGGTGTGCTTTCACGGAAGGGTTCCGATGTGTGCGATGGCGCGTGTCATGCAATCGGGTGCCGTTTTCGCACCACTTTTACTTCGGAAATGAAACTCTCCGAAACAACCAAAACATGTTTATTTGGCCCAATCATGTCTATCGGATGTGTTTTTGGGTGTGCTTTCACGGAAGGGTTCCGATGTGTGCGATGGCACGTGTCATGCAAATCGGGTGCCGTTTTCGCACCACTTTTACTTCGGAAATGAAACCTTCCGAAACACCCAAAACATGTTTATTTGGCCCAAACGAGTGTATCGGATGTGTTTTTAGGTGTGCTTTCACGGAAGGGTTCCGATGTGTGCGATGGCGCGTGTCATGCAAATCGGGGTGCCGTTTTCGCACCACTTTTACTTCGGAAATGAAACTCTCCGAAACACCCAAAACTTGTTTGTTTGGCCAAAACGAGTGTATCGGATGCGTTTTTCGGTGTGCTTCGACGGCAGGGCTCCGATGGGTGCGATGGCGCGTGTCACGCAAATCGGGGTCCCGTTTTCGCACCACTTTTACTTCGGAAATGAAAGTCTTCGAAACACCCAAAACATGTTTGTTTGGCCCAAACGAGTGTATCGGATGCGTTTGTGGGTGTGCTTCGACGGAAGGGTTCCGATGGGTTCGATGGCGCGTGTCATGCAAATCGGATGCCCTTTTGGCACCACTTTTACTTCGGAAATGAAACGCTCCAAAACGCCCAAAACATGTTTGTTTGGCCCAATCAAGTCTATCGGATGTGTTTTTGGGTGTGCTTTCACGGAAGGGTTCCGATGTGTGCGATGGCGCGTGTCATGCAAATCGGGTGCCGTTTTCGCACCACTTTTACTTCGGAAATGAAAGTCTCCGAAACACCCAGAACATGTTTGTTTGGCCAAAACAAGTGTATCGGATGCGCTTTTGGGTAGGTTTCACGGAAGGGTTCCGATGTGTGCGATGGCGCGTGTCATGCAAATCGGGTGCCGTTTTCGCACCACTTTTACTTCGAAAATGAAACTCTCCGAAATACCCAAAACATGTTTGTTTGGCCCAATCAAGTCTATCGGATGTGTTTTTGGGTGTGCTTTCACGGAAGGGTTCCGATGTGTGCGATATCGCGTGTCATGCAAATCGGGTGCCGTTTTCGCACCACTTTTACTTCGGAAATGAAACCTTCCGAAACATCCAAAACATGTTTGTTTGGCCCAAACGAGTGTATCGGATGCGTTTTTGGCTGTGCTTCGACGTAAGGGCTCCGATGTGTGTGATGGCGCGTGTCATACAAATCGGGGTGCCGTTTTCGCACCACTTTTACTTCGGAAATGAAACTCTCCGAAACACCCAAAACATGTTTGTTTGGCCAAAACGAGTGTATCGGATGCGTTTTTCGTTGTGCTTCGATGTAAGGGCTCCGAGATGTGCGACGGCGCGTGTCATGCAAATCGGGGTCCCGTTTTCGCACCACTTTTACTTCGGAAATGAAACTCTCCGAAACACCCAAAACATGTTTGTTTGGCCCAATCAAGTCTATCGCATGTGTTTTTGGGTGTGCTTTCACGGAAAGGTTCCGATGTGTGCGATGGCGCGTGTCTTGCAAATCGGGTGCCGTTTTCGCACCACTTTTACTTCGGAAATGAAACTCTCCGAAACAACCAAAACATGTTTATTTGGCCCAATCATGTCTATCGGATGTGTTTTTGGGTGTGCTTTCACGGAAGGGTTCCGATGTGTGCGATGGCACGTGTCATGCAAATCGGGTGCCGTTTTCGCACCACTTTTACTTCGGAAATGAAACCTTCCGAAACACCCAAAACATGTTTATTTGGCCCAAACGAGTGTATCGGATGTGTTTTGGGTGTGCTTTCACGGAAGGGCTCCGATGTGTGTGATGGCGCGTGTCATACAAATCGGGGTGCCGTTTTCGCACCACTTTTACTTCGGAAATGAAACTCTCCGAAACACCCAAAACATGTTTGTTTGGCCAAAACGAGTGTATCGGATGCGTTTTTCGTTGTGCTTCGATGTAAGGGCTCCGAGATGTGCGACGGCGCGTGTCATGCAAATCGGGGTCCCGTTTTCGCACCACTTTTACTTCGGAAATGAAACTCTCCGAAACACCCAAAACATGTTTGTTTGGCCCAATCAAGTCTATCGCATGTGTTTTTGGGTGTGCTTTCACGGAAGGGTTCCGATGTGTGCGATGGCGCGTGTCATGCAATCGGGTGCCGTTTTCGCACCACTTTTACTTCGGAAATGAAACTCTCCGAAACAACCAAAACATGTTTATTTGGCCCAATCATGTCTATCGGATGTGTTTTTGGGTGTGCTTTCACGGAAGGGTTCCGATGTGTGCGATGGCACGTGTCATGCAAATCGGGTGCCGTTTTCGCACCACTTTTACTTCGGAAATGAAACCTTCCGAAACACCCAAAACATGTTTATTTGGCCCAAACGAGTGTATCGGATGTGTTTTTAGGTGTGCTTTCACGGAAGGGTTCCGATGTGTGCGATGGCGCGTGTCATGCAAATCGGGGTGCCGTTTTCGCACCACTTTTACTTCGGAAATGAAACTCTCCGAAACACCCAAAACTTGTTTGTTTGGCCAAAACGAGTGTATCGGATGCGTTTTTCGGTGTGCTTCGACGGCAGGGCTCCGATGGGTGCGATGGCGCGTGTCACGCAAATCGGGGTCCCGTTTTCGCACCACTTTTACTTCGGAAATGAAAGTCTTCGAAACACCCAAAACATGTTTGTTTGGCCCAAACGAGTGTATCGGATGCGTTTGTGGGTGTGCTTCGACGGAAGGGTTCCGATGGGTTCGATGGCGCGTGTCATGCAAATCGGATGCCCTTTTGGCACCACTTTTACTTCGGAAATGAAACGCTCCAAAACGCCCAAAACATGTTTGTTTGGCCCAATCAAGTCTATCGGATGTGTTTTTGGGTGTGCTTTCACGGAAGGGTTCCGATGTGTGCGATGGCGCGTGTCATGCAAATCGGGTGCCGTTTTCGCACCACTTTTACTTCGGAAATGAAAGTCTCCGAAACACCCAGAACATGTTTGTTTGGCCAAAACAAGTGTATCGGATGCGCTTTTGGGTAGGTTTCACGGAAGGGTTCCGATGTGTGCGATGGCGCGTGTCATGCAAATCGGGTGCCGTTTTCGCACCACTTTTACTTCGAAAATGAAACTCTCCGAAATACCCAAAACATGTTTGTTTGGCCCAATCAAGTCTATCGGATGTGTTTTTGGGTGTGCTTTCACGGAAGGGTTCCGATGTGTGCGATATCGCGTGTCATGCAAATCGGGTGCCGTTTTCGCACCACTTTTACTTCGGAAATGAAACCTTCCGAAACATCCAAAACATGTTTGTTTGGCCCAAACGAGTGTATCGGATGCGTTTTTGGCTGTGCTTCGACGTAAGGGCTCCGATGTGTGTGATGGCGCGTGTCATACAAATCGGGGTGCCGTTTTCGCACCACTTTTACTTCGGAAATGAAACTCTCCGAAACACCCAAAACATGTTTGTTTGGCCAAAACGAGTGTATCGGATGCGTTTTTCGTTGTGCTTCGATGTAAGGGCTCCGAGATGTGCGACGGCGCGTGTCATGCAAATCGGGGTCCCGTTTTCGCACCACTTTTACTTCGGAAATGAAACTCTCCGAAACACCCAAAACATGTTTGTTTGGCCCAATCAAGTCTATCGCATGTGTTTTTGGGTGTGCTTTCACGGAAAGGTTCCGATGTGTGCGATGGCGCGTGTCTTGCAAATCGGGTGCCGTTTTCGCACCACTTTTACTT
This sequence comes from Oropetium thomaeum, assembly GCA_001182835.1. Lineage (NCBI taxonomy): Eukaryota > Viridiplantae > Streptophyta > Magnoliopsida > Poales > Poaceae > Oropetium > Oropetium thomaeum. The sequence continues at coordinate 100,529 of LFJQ01000139.1, read as the reverse complement.
CGGAAATGAAACTCTCCGAAACAACCAAAACATGTTTATTTGGCCCAATCATGTCTATCGGATGTGTTTTTGGGTGTGCTTTCACGGAAGGGTTCCGATGTGTGCGATGGCACGTGTCATGCAAATCGGGTGCCGTTTTCGCACCACTTTTACTTCGGAAATGAAACCTTCCGAAACACCCAAAACATGTTTATTTGGCCCAAACGAGTGTATCGGATGTGTTTTGGGTGTGCTTTCACGGAAGGGCTCCGATGTGTGTGAGGGCGCGTGTCATACAAATCGGGGTGCCGTTTTCGCACCACTTTTACTTCGGAAATGAAACTCTCCGAAACACCCAAAACATGTTTGTTTGGCCAAAACGAGTGTATCGGATGCGTTTTTCGTTGTGCTTCGATGTAAGGGCTCCGAGATGTGCGACGGCGCGTGTCATGCAAATCGGGGTCCCGTTTTCGCACCACTTTTACTTCGGAAATGAAACTCTCCGAAACACCCAAAACATGTTTGTTTGGCCCAATCAAGTCTATCGCATGTGTTTTTGGGTGTGCTTTCACGGAAAGGTTCCGATGTGTGCGATGGCGCGTGTCTTGCAAATCGGGTGCCGTTTTCGCACCACTTTTACTTCGGAAATGAAACTCTCCGAAACAACCAAAACATGTTTATTTGGCCCAATCATGTCTATCGGATGTGTTTTTGGGTGTGCTTTCACGGAAGGGTTCCGATGTGTGCGATGGCACGTGTCATGCAAATCGGGTGCCGTTTTCGCACCACTTTTACTTCGGAAATGAAACCTTCCGAAACACCCAAAACATGTTTATTTGGCCCAAACGAGTGTATCGGATGTGTTTTTGGGTGTGCTTTCACGGAAGGGTTCCGATGTGTGCGATGGCGCGTGTCATGCAAATCGGGGTGCCGTTTTCGCACCACTTTTACTTCGGAAATGAAACTCTCCGAAACACCCAAAACATGTTTGTTTGGCCAAAACGAGTGTATCGGATGCGTTTTTCGGTGTGCTTCGACGTCAGGGCTCCGATGGGTGCGATGGCGCGTGTCATGCAAATCGGGGTCCCGTTTTCGCACCACTTTTACTTCGGAAATGAAAGTCTTCGAAACACCCAAAACATGTTTGTTTGGCCCAAACGAGTGTATCGGATGCGTTTCTGGGTGTGCTTCGACGGAAGGGTTCCGATGGGTTCGATGGCGCGTGTCATGCAAATCGGATGCCCTTTTGGCACCACTTTTACTTCGGAAATGAAACGCTCCAAAACACCCAAAACATGTTTGTTTGGCCCAATCAAGTCTATCGGATGTGTTTTTGGGTGTGCTTTCACGGAAGGGTTCCGATGTGTGCGATGGCGCGTGTCATGCAAATCGGGTGCCGTTTTCGCACCACTTTTACTTCGGAAATGAAAGTCTCCGAAACACCCAAAACATGTTTGTTTGGCCAAAAAGAGTGTATCGGATGCGTTTTCGGTGTGCTTCGACGGAAGGGTTCCGATGTGTGCGATGGCGCGTGTCATGCAAATCGGGTGCCGTTTTCGCACCACTTTTACTTCGAAAATGAAACTCTCCGAAATACCCAAAACATGTTTGTTTGGCCCATTCAAGTCTATCGGATGTGTTTTTGGGTGTGCTTTCACGGAAGGGTTCCGATGTGTGCGATATCGCGTGTCATGCAAATCGGGTGCCGTTTTCGCACCACTTTTACTTCGGAAATGAAACCTTCCGAAACATCCACAACATGTTTGTTTGGCCCAAACGAGTGTATCGGATGCGTTTTTGGCTGTGCTTCGACGTAAGGGCTCCGATGTGTGTGGGTCATACAAATCGGGGTGCCGTTTTCGCACTACTTTTACTTCGGAAATGAAACTCTTCGAAACACCCAAAACATGTTTGTTTGGCCAAAACGAGTGTATCGGATGCGTTTTTCTGTGTGCTTCGACGTCAGGGCTCCGATGGGTGCGATGGCGCGTGTCATGCAAATCGGGGTCCCGTTTTCGCACCACTTTTACTTCGGAAATGAAACTCTCTGAAACACCCAAAACATGTTTGTTTGGCCCAATCAAGTCTATCGCATGTGTTTTTGGGTGTGCTTTCACGGAAGGGTTCCGATGTGTGCGATGGCGCGTGTCATGCAATCGGGTGCCGTTTTCGCACCACTTTTACTTCGGAAATGAAACTCTCCGAAACAACCAAAACATGTTTATTTGGCCCAATCATGTCTGTCGGATGTGTTTTTGGGTGTGCTTTCACGGAAGGGTTCCGATGTGTGCGATGGCACGTGTCATGCAAATCGGGTGCCGTTTTCGCACCACTTTTACTTCGGAAATGAAACCTTCCGAAACACCCAAAACATGTTTATTTGGCCCAAACGAGTGTATCGGATGTGTTTTTGGGTGTGCTTTCACGGAAGGGTTCCGATGTGTGCGATGGCGCGTGTCATGCAAATCGGGGTGCCGTTTTCGCACCACTTTTACTTCGGAAATGAAACTCTCCGAAACACCCAAAACATGTTTGTTTGGCCAAAACGAGTGTATCGGATGCGTTTTTCGGTGTGCTTCGACGTCAGGGCTCCGATGGGTGCGATGGCGCGTGTCATGCAAATCGGGGTCCCGTTTTCGCACCACTTTTACTTCGGAAATGAAAGTCTTCGAAACACCCAAAACATGTTTGTTTGGCCCAAACGAGTGTATCGGATGCGTTTCTGGGTGTGCTTCGACGGAAGGGTTCCGATGGGTTCGATGGCGCGTGTCATGCAAATCGGATGCCCTTTTGGCACCACTTTTACTTCAGAAATGAAACGCTCCAAAACACCCAAAACATGTTTGTTTGGCCCAATCAAGTCTATCGGATGTGTTTTTGGGTGTGCTTTCACGGAAGGGTTCCGATGTGTGCGATGGCGCGTGTCATGCAAATCGGGTGCCGTTTTCGCACCACTTTTACTTCGGAAATGAAAGTCTCCGAAACACCCAAAACATGTTTGTTTGGCCAAAACGAGTGTATCGGATGCGTTTTTCGGTGTGCTTCGACGGAAGGGTTCCGATGTGTGCGATGGCGCGTGTCATGCAAATCGGGTGCCGTTTTCGCATCACTCTTACTTCGAAAATGAAACTCTCCGAAATACCCAAAACATGTTTGTTTGGCCCATTCAAGTCTATCGGATGTGTTTTTGGGTGTGCTTTCACGGAAGGGTTCCGATGTGTGCGATATCGCGTGTCATGCAAATCGGGTTCCGTTTTCGCACCACTTTTACTTCGGAAATGAAACCTTCCGAAACATCCACAACATGTTTGTTTGGCCCAAACGAGTGTATCGGATGCGTTTTTGGCTGTGCTTCGACGTAAGGGCTCCGATGTGTGTGGGTCATACAAATCGGGGTGCCGTTTTCGCACCACTTTTACTTCGGAAATGAAACTCTTCGAAACACCCAAAACATGTTTGTTTGGCCAAAACGAGTGTATCGGATGCGTTTTTCTGTGTGCTTCGACGTCAGGGCTCCGATGGGTGCGATGGCGCGTGTCATGCAAATCGGGGTCCCGTTTTCGCACCACTTTTACTTCGGAAATGAAACTCTCTGAAACACCCAAAACATGTTTGTTTGGCCCAATCAAGTCTATCGCATGTGTTTTTGGGTGTGCTTTCACGGAAGGGTTCCGATGTGTGCGATGGCGCGTGTCATGCAATCGGGTGCCGTTTTCGCACCACTTTTACTTCGGAAATGAAACTCTCCGAAACAACCAAAACATGTTTATTTGGCCCAATCATGTCTGTCGGATGTGTTTTTGGGTGTGCTTTCACGGAAGGGTTCCGATGTGTGCGATGGCACGTGTCATGCAAATCGGGTGCCGTTTTCGCACCACTTTTACTTCGGAAATGAAACCTTCCGAAACACCCAAAACATGTTTATTTGGCCCAAACGAGTGTATCGGATGTGTTTTTGGGTGTGCTTTCACGGAAGGGTTCCGATGTGTGCGATGGCGCGTGTCATGCAAATCGGGGTGCCGTTTTCGCACCACTTTTACTTCGGAAATGAAACTCTCCGAAACACCCAAAACATGTTTGTTTGGCCAAAACGAGTGTATCGGATGCGTTTTTCGGTGTGCTTCGACGTCAGGGCTCCGATGGGTGCGATGGCGCGTGTCATGCAAATCGGGGTCCCGTTTTCGCACCACTTTTACTTCGGAAATCAAAGTCTTCGAAACACCCAAAACATGTTTGTTTGGCCCAAACGAGTGTATCGGATGCGTTTGTGGGTGTGCTTCGACGGAAGGGTTCCGATGGGTTCGATGGCGCGTGTCATGCAAATCGGATGCCCTTTTGGCACCACTTTTACTTCGGAAATGAAACGCTCCAAAACACCCAAAACATGTTTGTTTGGCCCAATCAAGTCTATCGGATGTGTTTTTGGGTGTGCTTTCACGGAAGGGTTCCGATGTGTGCGATGGCGCGTGTCATGCAAATCGGGTGCCGTTTTCGCACCACTTTTACTTCGGAAATGAAAGTCTCCGAAACACCCAAAACATGTTTGTTTGGCCAAAACGAGTGTATCGGATGCGTTTTTCGGTGTGCTTCGACGGAAGGGTTCCGATGTGTGCGATGGCGCGTGTCATGCAAATCGGGTGCCGTTTTCGCACCACTTTTACTTCGAAAATGAAACTCTCCGAAATACCCAAAACATGTTTGTTTGGCCCATTCAAGTCTATCGGATGTGTTTTTGGGTGTGCTTTCACGGAAGGGTTCCGATGTGTGCGATATCGCGTGTCATGCAAATCGGGTGCCGTTTTCGCACCACTTTTACTTCGGAAATGAAACCTTCCGAAACATCCAAAACATGTTTGTTTGGCCCAAACGAGTGTATCGGATGCGTTTTTGGCTGTGCTTCGACGTAAGGGCTCCGATGTGTGTGTGTCATACAAATCGGGGTGCCGTTTTCGCACCACTTTTACTTCGGAAATGAAACTCTTCGAAACACCCAAAACATGTTTGTTTGGCCAAAACGAGTGTATCGGATGCGTTTTTCTGTGTGCTTCGACGTCAGGGCTCCGATGGGTGCGATGGCGCGTGTCATGCAAATCGGGGTCCCGTTTTCGCACCACTTTTATGATAGAACTGGAGTGCCCGATCTTTCGGTGAGTGGAGATAATTTCGATCTGTGGAAGCTAACCCTCACGATCCGACTACGACGAGCAAGCCCGAGGCGCCAATGCAATCGCTGAACCAACTCCCGATGGTTACTAACCTTGCTGGATTGCAAGATCAGCCTGATCACGAAGATCAATCCCTGCACGCAATCGAAGAACGAGCAAGAATAAGAGGCGAGCAATCTAATCTATTACTCGAAGGTGGGGTTCTGAATACACGTCGTATGACGGCTGTAGCTAAAGCTATCAATTAAACAAAACCCTACCCTAATGTGGCGGCGGCTACTGAATATATAGGGTTTAGGTTGTGGCCTACCCCCCTGGTCACGCCCCTATGGGCTCCAACACGATACATGGGCCAACGGCCCAAAAGGCGGCGGCGCAGCGTCCTGGCAGATTCTGTACGTCCACTTGTTTCAAAGATTCCCGTTGACTCAGATGGAATTTGGGCATGAAACCGGTGCCATTGGAAAGTTTGTCTTCTTAGCTTTCCATCCATATGTAGAATGTCCAAAACGGACTCCGTATGTGGCCAGGGCGACCAAAACATCGTAAGCTGCTCCTGAATTCCGAGATGGGCTCGAACTTGTGTTGTTTTGGGCCTCCACCTTGGTGACTCGAATTGGATTAGCCTTGGGCCTCCTTCATGACTTGGACAACCTTGTTGGACTCCTCTTTCACTAATGCATGACCCAATCATGGTCGTATGCATGTGTGTCATGTTCTCATCATCCTCCCCTTCTTGAAGAAAAGCCGTCCTCGGCGTCGATTGTACTTGAAACCGATCCTGCACAACACAAGGGAGAGCGGGGTTTCGAAAGCAAAAGAAATCAAAATTATTGTGAGGAGGGATGTCACCATGTTTCCAATTGGTGAATGTGTCATCTCGCGTAGAAGATTTAGCAAGTATGGAGGCTTCTTGATCGGACGACACACAATGTGTGGCAACACTATCCTGCAAAAGATTAGTACTAACAAAAGACAAAGCAGGGATTGATAGCGACCAGCAATGCTCCCCTTCTTGGGAGCAAACTTGTTTCACCAAAACAGAGCTAGAGGAAGGTGAATTAATATTTGTAGTATGGCTGCCCTCTAGTGGATCAAAAGTGCGCACAATCAAAGGATAATTCCGATTTTCACAAATGTACACTCTATGTATCATATATTCTCCTTCGTTGTTATATTTGCCAATAGCATGATAAGTGTGTTTAGAAAACCATGGCAAATCAGCATATTTAGAAACTCTCTCTTCAAAACAATCTAGATTACACAAAACATCAAATTCAATGTAACCCAAAGTATGTAAAGAAGACAACATTTTAAGCTCATCGATCGTGTTCAAAATATGAATGGCACGTCTAATGTCAGCACACGTGTGTGGTTTTAAAGCATGTACAACGGAAGCATTGTCACACAAATCATTTTTATCACAAGGAACATCAAGCAAATCAACTTGTGACAAAGATAAATCAAGAATAGGTTCCACTAACAATTGCTCTATGATATCATGAGTTGTGGAAAAATTCAGCATATCAGACGAAGGCTCACCAGCCGTGCGTGGAGCACCTTGAGCAGTACCTTTGCTCTCAATATCACAAAGAGTAGGTGCATTGTCAAGTGATGGTTCTGAATTTGCACATGAAGTTGTGGAAGGAGCACCACCTGTGGTCGAGGGTGCTGCAGGTTTAGTCGTCCTCTCGCGCGGTGTAGTGCTAGTCGTGGATGGCGCGGGGAGAGTAGGAGCAGCGCTGGATGACGGGTTTCGTCCTGCAAAAGAGTTAGTATATGTTTTCGAGCAGCGTCCCTGCACTTCACGTTCAGCTTTGCAAGCATATTCAAACAATGTGGTCATATCAGCATAATCTTTATATTCAAGTATGTCCTGAATTTCACGGTTCAAACCACCACGAAATCGTGCGATTGCAGCGTCGTCAGTCTCAATCAAACCACAACGAATCATACCTTTTTGTAGAGCCTGGTAATATTCCTCAACAGTTTGTTGCCCTTGCTGGAAACGCTGCATTTGATTAAGCAAATCGCGGCCATAATATGAAGGTACAAAACGATGTCTCATGGCAGCTTTTAATTGTGTCCAGGTGGTGGGGATAGCAGTGGGATGTTTTTTATTATAATCACGCCACCACGTTAAAGCAAAATCAGTAAATTCACTAATAGCAGCTTTAACTTGAGAACTAGTAGGAATATCATGGCATGAAAAATTCTGTTCGACCTCTAATTCCCAATCAAGATATGCAGCAGGATCATATTTGCCATTAAAAGATGGAATTTTAAATTTAATCTTAGCAAATGAATCATTAGCTGAGTGTCGTACCACACGTGGGCCATGACCGCGGCGATCTCCATCCTCCTGCAACTCTGTGATCGTAGTGGTCAATGCATCAAGCCGTGCCACGATGGTGTCGAGTGTGGTCTTAGCGGCCGTCTGAGCGCGGTCGAGCTGATCGAACCGCACGGTCTGCATGGTGTCAAGAGAATCAAACCGTTCATGCATCGTCTTCATGTTCGCGGCAAGTCCATCAACTTGAGTCCGTATGTCCTGCAGCTCATCCATCGTGCCGTCGACGTCTCCTGCCATGGTTAGCGCAAACACAAAACAAAATCGACGACAACAATGGGACAAGGGTGTAACGGCTCACAGGGCACTCACTACCATGCTGTTATCAAATTCTTATCCGTTCTTACCAAGCGCACAGGGGTGAGCTGCAACCAACAGGTAGTACCGACGAAAGATTGGAGGAGCGATTGCCTGGGGAAACGAAGTATGCTCGTCGTAGAACTATGTGGAGTTCTGGGGAGGCTGCACTCAATTCAAGGGTTAGCACAATCAAACAATAATGCAATGTTGAATAATAGTGCTAAACACGTATGGATGCTGCTGGAAACAAGTGCGAGAAGGAGGCAAAGGTGAGGAACCGCTGGTGGCCGCACGACTAGGGATAGTCTGGTTCGGTTACGATCGGCCAAACAAAACCGATCAAGAGAAGACAACTGTGCCTTGTTGTTCTGGTTTTTTTTTTTTTTTTTTCTTTTTTTTTCTTTTCTTTTTCTTCTTTTTTTTCACACACTCTTTCTGTTTTTTTTTTTGATTGCACACGTGGCCTTTTATATTTTGTTTTTCCTTTTTTTTTTGACCGGAAAGAAAACACGGCAGGAGTCCGGACCGAACGGACACAGCAGGGCCGAAACCGACCTGAACTCAGCGGCGTACACGGCGCGTCCGAGCAGGATTCTGTGCACGGCGCGGCCGGCAGAGATGCAGCCGAGGCGTGACCAAGGCAGGCGTGATCGCCTGGGACTCTTGCGGAGCGCGGCGTGACCTGGTAGGAGGCGCGCACAGCAAACACACCGCGGCGGACACGACCTGGACTCTTACGCGCGCGGCAGCACACAGCAGATGGAAACAATCTGGACTCACGCGCACCGCACGGGAACGAGCTGGATTCTCGCGCGCGGCAGCAGATTGCGTAGTACACGACAGCGGGGTTGGTGGGGATGTAGGGTTTGTGGTGGCTATAACAGATGAGAAAAATCAAAACACAAGTAACCAGCAACAACGAACGCACAAGCACACAAATTCAACAATGCAAATTACTGAATGAAAGTGCAAGGCACAAAGGGTGCTGGGATAACAGATCTAACCTGAAATTTTTATTTTGTTTGTTTTTGGTTTATGTGGACTAGGATGAACGAAGAACACACGAAAAGAAACTCACCGAGAAACACTGGAATCTGATACCACTTGATAGAACTGGAGTGCCCGATCTTTCGGTGAGTGGAGATAATTTCGATCTGTGGAAGCTAACCCTCACGATCCGACTACGACGAGCAAGCCCGAGGCGCCAATGCAATCGCTGAACCAACTCCCGATGGTTACTAACCTTGCTGGATTGCAAGATCAGCCTGATCACGAAGATCAATCCCTGCACGCAATCGAAGAACGAGCAAGAATAAGAGGCGAGCAATCTAATCTATTACTCGAAGGTGGGGTTCTGAATACACGTCGTATGACGGCTGTAGCTAAAGCTATCAATTAAACAAAACCCTACCCTAATGTGGCGGCGGCTACTGAATATATAGGGTTTAGGTTGTGGCCTACCCCCCTGGTCACGCCCCTATGGGCTCGAACACGATACATGGGCCAACGGCCCAAAAGGCGGCGGCGCAGCGTCCTGGCAGATTCTGTACGTCCACTTGTTTCAAAGATTCCCGTTGACTCAGATGGAATTTGGGCATGAAACCGGTGCCATTGGAAAGTTTGTCTTCTTAGCTTTCCATCCATATGTAGAATGTCCAAAACGGACTCCGTATGTGGCCAGGGCGACCAAAACATCGTAAGCTGCTCCTGAATTCCGAGATGGGCTCGAACTTGTGTTGTTTTGGGCCTCCACCTTGGTGACTCGAATTGGATTAGCCTTGGGCCTCCTTCATGACTTGGACAACCTTGTTGGACTCCTCTTTCACTAATGCATGACCCAATCATGGTCGTATGCATGTGTGTCATGTTCTCATCATTTTACTTCGGAAATGAAACTCTCTGAAACACCCAAAACATGTTTGTTTGGCCCAATCAAGTCTATCGCATGTGTTTTTGGGTGTGCTTTCACGGAAGGGTTCCGATGTGTGCGATGGCGCGTGTCATGCAATCGGGTGCCGTTTTCGCACCACTTTTACTTCGGAAATGAAACTCTCCGAAACAACCAAAACATGTTTATTTGGCCCAATCATGTCTGTCGGATGTGTTTTTGGGTGTGCTTTCACGGAAGGGTTCCGATGTGTGCGATGGCACGTGTCATGCAAATCGGGTGCCGTTTTCGCACCACTTTTACTTCGGAAATGAAACCTTCCGAAACACCCAAAACATGTTTATTTGGCCCAAACGAGTGTATCGGATGTGTTTTTGGGTGTGCTTTCACGGAAGGGTTCCGATGTGTGCGATGGCGCGTGTCATGCAAATCGGGGTGCCGTTTTCGCACCACTTTTACTTCGGAAATGAAACTCTCCGAAACACCCAAAACATGTTTGTTTGGCCAAAACGAGTGTATCGGATGCGTTTTTCGGTGTGCTTCGACGGCAGGGCTCCGATGGGTGCGATGGCGCGTGTCATGCAAATCGGGGTCCCGTTTTCGCACCACTTTTACTTCGGAAATCAAAGTCTTCGAAACACCCAAAACATGTTTGTTTGGCCCAAACGAGTGTATCGGATGCGTTTGTGGGTGTGCTTCGACGGAAGAGTTCCGATGGGTTCGATGGCGCGTGTCATGCAAATCGGATGCCCTTTTGGCACCACTTTTACTTCGGAAATGAAACGCTCCAAAACACCCAAAACATGTTTGTTTGGCCCAATCAAGTCTATCGGATGTGTTTTTGGGTGTGCTTTCACGGAAGGGTTCCGATGTGTGCGATGGCGCGTGTCATGCAAATCGGGTGCCGTTTTCGCACCACTTTTACTTCGGAAATGAAAGTCTCCGAAACACCCAAAACATGTTTGTTTGGCCAAAACGAGTGTATCGGATGCGTTTTTCGGTGTGCTTCGACGGAAGGGTTCCGATGTGTGCGATGGCGCGTGTCATGCAAATCGGGTGCCGTTTTCGCACCACTTTTACTTCGAAAATGAAACTCTCCGAAATACCCAAAACATGTTTGTTTGGCCCATTCAAGTCTATCGGATGTGTTTTTGGGTGTGCTTTCACGGAAGGGTTCCGATGTGTGCGATATCGCGTGTCATGCAAATCGGGTGCCGTTTTCGCACCACTTTTACTTCGGAAATGAAACCTTCCGAAACATCCAAAACATGTTTGTTTGGCCCAAACGAGTGTATCGGATGCGTTTTTGGCTGTGCTTCGACGTAAGGGCTCCGATGTGTGTGATGGTGCGTGTCATAGAAATCGGGGTGCCGTTTTCGCACCACTTTTACTTCGGAAATGAAACTCTTCGAAACACCCAAAACATGTTTGTTTGGCCAAAACGAGTGTATCGGATGCGTTTTTCTGTGTGCTTCGACGTCAGGGCTCCGATGGGTGCGATGGCGCGTGTCATGCAAATCGGGGTCCCGTTTTCGCACCACTTTTACTTCGGAAATGAAACTCTCCGAAACACCCAAAACATGTTTGTTTGGCCCAATCAAGTCTATCGCATGTGTTTTTGGGTGTGCTTTCACGGAAGGGTTCCGATGTGTGCGATTGCGCGTGTCATGCAATCGGGTGCCGTTTTCGCACCACTTTTACTTCGGAAATGAAACTCTCCGAAACAACCAAAACATGTTTGTTTGGCCCAATCAAGTCTATCGGATGTGTTTTTGGGTGTGCTTTCACAGAAGGGTTCCGATGTGTGCGATGGCGCGTGTCATGCAAATCGGGTGCCGTTTTCGCACCACTTTTACTTCGGAAATGAAACCTTCCGAAACACACAAAACATGTTTGTTTGGCCCAAACCAGTGTATCGGATGCGTTGTTGGCTGTGCTTCGACGTAAGGGCTCCGATGTGTGTGATGGCGCGTGTCATACAAATCGGGGTGCCGTTTTCGCACCACTTTTACTTCGGAAATGAAACTCTCCGAAACACCCAAAACATGTTTGTTTGGCCAAAACGAGTGTATCGGATGCGTTTTTCGTTGTGCTTCGATGTAAGGGCTCCGAGATGTGCGACGGCGCGTGTCATGCAAATCGGGGTCCCGTTTTCGCACCACTTTTACTTCGGAAATGAAACTCTCCGAAACACCCAAAACATGTTTGTTTGGCCCAATCAAGTCTATCGCATGTGTTTTTGGGTGTGCTTTCACGGAAAGGTTCCGATGTGTGCGATGGCGCGTGGCATGCAAATCGGGTGCCGTTTTCGCACCACTTTTACTTCGGAAATGAAACTCTCCGAAACAACCAAAACATGTTTATTTGGCACAATCATGTCTATCGGATGTGTTTTTGGGTGTGCTTTCACGGAAGGGTTCCGATGTGTGCGATGGCGCGTGTCATGCAATCGGGTGCCGTTTTCGCACCACTTTTACTTCGGAAATGAAACTCTCCGAAACAACCAAAACATGTTTGTTTCGCCCAATCTAGTCTATCGGATGTGGTTTTGGGTGTGCTTTCACGGAAGGGTTCCGATGTGTGCGATGGCGCGTGTCATGCAAATCGGGGTGCCGTTTTCGCACCACTTTTACTTCGGAAATGAAACCTTCCGAAACATCCAAAACATGTTTGTTTGGCCCAAACGAGTGTATCGGATGCGTTTTTGGCTGTGCTTTCACGGAAGGGTTCCGATGTGTGCGATGCCGCGTGTCATGCAAATCGGGTGCCGTTTTCGCACCACTTTTACTTCGGAAATGAAAGTCTTCGAAACACCCAAAACATGTTTGTTTGGCCAAAGCAAGTGTATCGGATGCGCTTTTGGGTAGCTTTCACGGAAGGGTTCCGATGTGTGCGATGCCGCGTGTCATGCAAATCGGGTGCCGTTTTCGCACCACTTTTACTTCGGAAATGAAAGTCTTCGAAACACCCAAAACATGTTTGTTTGGCCCAATCAAGTCTATCGCATGTGTTTTTGGGTGTGCTTTCACGGAAGGGTTCCGATGTGTGCGATGCGCGTGTCATGCAATCGGGTGCCGTTTTCGCACCACTTTTACTTCGGAAATGAAACTCTCCGAAACAACCAAAACATGTTTGTTTGGCCCAATCAAGTCTATCGGATGTGTTTTTGGGTGTGCTTTCACAGAAGGGTTCCGATGTGTGCGATGGCGCGTGTCATGCAAATCGGGTGCCGTTTTCGCACCACTTTTACTTCGGAAATGAAACCTTCCGAAACACCAAAACATGTTTGTTTGGCCCAAACCAGTGTATCGGATGCGTTTTGGCTGTGCTTCGACGTAAGGGCTCCGATGTGTGTGATGGCGCGTGTCATACAAATCGGGGTGCCGTTTTCGCACCACTTTTACTTCGGAAATGAAACTCTCCGAAACACCCAAAACATGTTTGTTTGGCCAAAACGAGTGTATCGGATGCGTTTTTCGTTGTGCTTCGATGTAAGGGCTCCGAGATGTGCGACGGCGCGTGTCATGCAAATCGGGGTCCCGTTTTCGCACCACTTTTACTTCGGAAATGAAACTCTCCGAAACACCCAAAACATGTTTGTTTGGCCCAATCAAGTCTATCGCATGTGTTTTTGGGTGTGCTTTCACGGAAAGGTTCCGATGTGTGCGATGGCGCGTGTCATGCAAATCGGGTGCCGTTTTCGCACCACTTTTACTTCGGAAATGAAACTCTCCGAAACAACCAAAACATGTTTATTTGGCCAATCAGTCTATCGGATGTGTTTTTGGGTGTGCTTTCACGGAAGGGTTCCGATGTGTGCGATGGCGCGTGTCATGCAAATCGGGTGCCGTTTTCGCACCACTTTTACTTCGGAAATGAAACTCTCCGAAACACCCAAAACATGTTTGTTTGGCCCAAACGAGTGTATCGGATGTGTTTTTGGGTGTGCTTCACGGAAGGGTTCCGATGTGTGCGATGGCGCGTGTCATGCAAATCGGGTGCCGTTTTCGCACCACTTTTACTTCGGAAATGAAACTCTCCGAAACACCCAAAACATGTTTGTTTGGCCCAATCGAGTCTATCGGATGTGTTTTTGGGTGTGCTTCGACGGAAGGGTTCGATGTGTGCGATGGCGCGTGTCATGCAAATCGGGTGCCGTTTTCGCACCACTTTTACTTCGAAATGAAACCTCCGAAACACCCAAAACATGTTTGTTTGGCCCAAACGAGTGTATCGGATGCGTTTTTGGGTGTGCTTCGACGTAAGGGCTCCGATGTGTGTGATGGCGCGTGTCATACAAATCGGGGTGCCGTTTTCGCACCACTTTTACTTCGGAAATGAAACTCTCCGAAACACCCAAAACATGTTTGTTTGGCCAATACGAGTGTATCGGATGCGTTTTTCGGTGTGCTTCGACGTAAGGGCTCCGATGTGTGCGATGGCGCGTGTCATGCAAATCGGGGTCCCGTTTTCGCACCACTTTTACTTCGGAAATGAAACTCTCCGAAACACCCAAAACATGTTTGTTTGGCCCAATCAAGTCTATCGCATGTGTTTTTGGGTGTGCTTTCACGGAAGGGTTCCGATGTGTGCGATGGCGCGTGTCATGCAAATCGGGTGCCGTTTTCGCACCACTTTTACTTCGGAAATGAAACCTTCCGAAACACCAAAACATGTTTGTTTGGCCCAAACGAGTGTATCGGATGCGTTTTTGGCTGTGCTTCGACGTAAGGGCTCCGATGTGTGTGATGGCGCGTGTCATACAAATCGGGGTGCCGTTTTCGCACCACTTTTACTTCGGAAATGAAACTCTCCGAAACCCCAAAACATGTTTGTTTGGCCCAAACGAGTGTATCGGATGCGTTTTTCGGTGTGCTTCGACGTAAGGGCTCCGATGTGTGCGATGGCGCGTGTCATGCAAATCGGGGTCCCGTTTTCGCACCACTTTTACTTCGGAAATGAAACTCTCCGAAACACCCAAAACATGTTTGTTTGGCCCAAACGAGTGTATCGGATGTGTTTTTGGGTGTGCTTTCACGGAAAGGTTCCGATGTGTGCGATGGCGCGTGTCATGCAAATCGGGTGCCCTTTTGGCACCACTTTTACTTCGGAAATGAAACGCTCGAAACACCCAAAACATGTTTGTTTGGCCCAATCAAGTCTATCGGATGTGTTTTTGGGTGTGCTTTCACGGAAGGGTTCCGATGTGTGCGATGGCGCGTGTCATGCAAATCGGGTCCCGTTTTCGCACCACTTTTACTTCGGAAATGAAACTCTCCGAAACACCCAAAACATGTTTGTTTGGCCAAACAATCTATCGGATGTGTTTTTGGGTGTGCTTTCACGGAAGGGTTCCGATGTGTGCGATGGCGCGTGTCATGCAAATCGGGTGCCGTTTTCGCACCACTTTTACTTCGGAAATGAAACTCTCCGAAACACCCAAAACATGTTTGTTTGGCCAATACGAGTGTATCGGATGCGTTTTTGGTGTGCTTCGGAGGTGATGTGTGCGATGGCG
The DNA here is from genome assembly GCA_001182835.1 of Oropetium thomaeum. NCBI lineage: Eukaryota > Viridiplantae > Streptophyta > Magnoliopsida > Poales > Poaceae > Oropetium > Oropetium thomaeum. The sequence continues at coordinate 85,329 of LFJQ01000139.1, read as the reverse complement.
CGTGTCATGCAAATCGGGTGCCGTTTTCGCACCACTTTTACTTCGGAAATGAAACTCTCCGAAACACCCAAAACATGTTTGTTTGGCCAATACGAGTGTATCGGATGCGTTTTTCGGTGTGCTTCGACGTAAGGGCTCCGATGTGTGCGATGGCGCGTGTCATGCAAATCGGGGTCCCGTTTTCGCACCACTTTTACTTCGGAAATGAAACTCTCCGAAACACCCAAAACATGTTTGTTTGGCCCAATCAAGTCTATCGCATGTGTTTTTGGGTGTGCTTTCACGAAGGGTTCCGATGTGTGCGATGGCGCGTGTCATGCAAATCGGGTGCCGTTTTCGCACCACTTTTACTTCGGAAATGAAACCTTCCGAAACACCCAAAACATGTTTGTTTGGCCCAAACGAGTGTATCGGATGCGTTTTTGGCTGTGCTTCGACGTAAGGGCTCCGATGTGTGTGATGGCGCGTGTCATACAAATCGGGGTGCCGTTTTCGCACCACTTTTACTTCGGAAATGAAACTCTCCGAAACCCCAAAACATGTTTGTTTGGCCAAAACGAGTGTATCGGATGCGTTTTTCGTGTGCTTCGATGTAAGGGCTCGAGTGTGCGAGGCGCGTGTCATGCAAATCGGGGTCCGTTTTCGCACCACTTTTACTTCGGAAATGAAACTCTCCGAAACACCCAAAACATGTTTGTTTGGCCCAATCAAGTCTATCGCATGTGTTTTTGGGTGTGCTTTCACGGAAGGGTTCCGATGTGTGCGATGGCGCGTGTCATGCAAATCGGGTGCCGTTTTCGCACCACTTTTACTTCGGAAATGAAACTCTCCGAAACACCCAAAACATGTTTGTTTGGCCCAATACGAGTGTATCGGATGCGTTTTTGGTGTGCTCGGAGTCGATGTGTGCGATGGCGCGTGTCATGCAAATCGGGTGCCGTTTTCGCACCACTTTTACTTCGGAAATGAAACTCTCCGAAACACCCAAAACATGTTTGTTTGGCCAATACGAGTGTATCGGATGCGTTTTTCGGTGTGCTTCGACGTAAGGGCTCCGATGTGTGCGATGGCGCGTGTCATGCAAATCGGGGTCCCGTTTTCGCACCACTTTTACTTCGGAAATGAAACTCTCCGAAACACCCAAAACATGTTTGTTTGGCCCAATCAAGTCTATCGCATGTGTTTTTGGGTGTGCTTTCACGAAAGGGTTCCGATGTGTGCGATGGCGCGTGTCATGCAAATCGGGTGCCGTTTTCGCACCACTTTTACTTCGGAAATGAAACCTTCCGAAACACCCAAAACATGTTTGTTTGGCCCAAACGAGTGTATCGGATGCGTTTTTGGCTGTGCTTCGACGTAAGGGCTCCGATGTGTGTGATGGCGCGTGTCATACAAATCGGGGTGCCGTTTTCGCACCACTTTTACTTCGGAAATGAAACTCTCCGAAACCCCAAAACATGTTTGTTTGGCCAAAACGAGTGTATCGGATGCGTTTTTCGTTGTGCTTCGATGTAAGGGCTCGAGATGTGCGACGGCGCGTCTCATGCAAATCGGGGTCCGTTTTCGCACCACTTTTACTTCGGAAATGGAACTCTCCGAAACACCCAAAACATGTTTGTTTGGCCCAATCAAGTCTATCGCATGTGTTTTTGGGTGTGCTTTCACGGAAGGGTTCCGATGTGTGCGATGGCACGTGTCATGCAAATCGGGTGCCGTTTTCGCACCACTTTTACCTCGGAAATGAAACCTTCCGAAACACCCAAAACATGTTTATTTGGCCCAAACGAGTGTATCGGATGTGTTTTTGGGTGTGCTTTCACGGAAGGGTTCCGATGTGTGCGATGGCGCGTGTCATGCAAATCGGGTGCCATTTTCGCACCACTTTTACTTCGGAAATGAAACTCTCCGAAACACCCAAAACATGTTTGTTTGGCCCAATCGAGTCTATCGCATGTGTTTTTGGGTGTGCTTCGACGGAAGGGTTCGATGTGTGCGATGGCGCGTGTCATGCAAATCGGGTGCCGTTTCGCACCACTTTTACTTCGAAAATGAAACGCTACGAAACACCCAAAACATGTTTGTTTGGCCCAAACGAGTGTATCGGATGCGTTTTTGGGTGTGCTTCGACGTAAGGGCTCCGATGTGTGTGATGGCGCGTGTCATACAAATCGGGGTGCCGTTTTCGCACCACTTTTACTTCGAAAATGAAACTCTCCGAAACCCCAAAACATGTTGTTTGGCCCAAACGAGTGTATCGGATCCGTTTTTGGGGTGCTTCGATGTAAGGGCTCCGAGTGTGCGAGGCGCGTTCATGCAAATCGGGGTCCGTTTTCGCACCACTTTTACTTCGGAAATGAAACTCTCCGAAACACCCAAAACATGTTTGTTTGGCCAATACGAGTGTATCGGATGCGTTTTTCGGTGTGCTTCGACGTAAGGGCTCCGATGTGTGCGATGGCGCGTGTCATGCAAATCGGGGTCCCGTTTTCGCACCACTTTTACTTCGGAAATGAAACTCTCCGAAACACCCAAAACATGTTTGTTTGGCCCAATCAAGTCTATCGCATGTGTTTTTGGGTGTGCTTTCACGGAAGGGTTCCGATGTGTGCGATGGCGCGTGTCATGCAAATCGGGTGCCGTTTTCGCACCACTTTTACTTCGGAAATGAAACCTTCCGAAACACCCAAAACATGTTTGTTTGGCCCAAACGAGTGTATCGGATGCGTTTTTGGCTGTGCTTCGACGTAAGGGCTCCGATGTGTGTGATGGCGCGTGTCATACAAATCGGGGTGCCGTTTTCGCACCACTTTTACTTCGGAAATGAAACTCTCCGAAACCCCCAAAACATGTTTGTTTGGCCAAAACGAGTGTATCGGATGCGTTTTTCGTTGTGCTTCGATGTAAGGGCTCCGAGATGTGCGACGGCGCGTCTCATGCAAATCGGGGTCCCGTTTTCGCACCACTTTTACTTCGGAAATGAAACTCTCCGAAACACCCAAAACATGTTTGTTTGGCCCAATGAAGTCTATCGCATGTGTTTTTGGGTGTGCTTTCACGGAAGGTTCCGATGTGTGCGATGGCGCGTGTCATGCAAATCGGGTGCCCTTTTGGCACCACTTTTACTTCGGAAATGAAACGCTCGAAACACCCAAAACATGTTTGTTTGGCCCAATCAAGTCTATCGGATGTGTTTTTGGGTGTGCTTTCACGGAAGGGTCCGATGTGTGCGATGGCGCGTGTCATGCAAATCGGGGTCCCGTTTTCGCACCACTTTTACTTCGGAAATGAAACTCTCCGAAACACCCAAAACATGTTTGTTTGGCCAAACAAATCTATCGGATGTGTTTTTGGGTGTGCTTTCACGGAAGGGTTCCGATGTGTGCGATGGCGCGTGTCATGCAAATCGGGTGCCGTTTTCGCACCACTTTTACTTCGGAAATGAAACTCTCCGAAACACCCAAAACATGTTTGTTTGGCCAATACGAGTGTATCGGATGCGTTTTTCGGTGTGCTGATGTGTGCGATGGCGCGTGTCATGCAAATCGGGTGCCGTTTTCGCACCACTTTTACTTCGGAAATGAAACTCTCCGAAACACCCAAAACATGTTTGTTTGGCCAATACGAGTGTATCGGATGCGTTTTTCGGTGTGCTTCGACGTAAGGGCTCCGATGTGTGCGATGGCGCGTGTCATGCAAATCGGGGTCCCGTTTTCGCACCACTTTTACTTCGGAAATGAAACTCTCCGAAACACCCAAAACATGTTTGTTTGGCCCAATCAAGTCTATCGCATGTGTTTTTGGGTGTGCTTTCACGAAAGGGTTCCGATGTGTGCGATGGCGCGTGTCATGCAAATCGGGTGCCGTTTTCGCACCACTTTTACTTCGGAAATGAAACCTTCCGAAACACCCAAAACATGTTTGTTTGGCCCAAACGAGTGTATCGGATGCGTTTTTGGCTGTGCTTCGACGTAAGGGCTCCGATGTGTGTGATGGCGCGTGTCATACAAATCGGGGTGCCGTTTTCGCACCACTTTTACTTCGGAAATGAAACTCTCCGAAACCCCAAAACATGTTTGTTTGGCCAAAACGAGTGTATCGGATGCGTTTTTCGTTGTGCTTCGATGTAAGGGCTCGAGATGTGCGACGGCGCGTCTCATGCAAATCGGGGTCCCGTTTTCGCACCACTTTTACTTCGGAAATGAAACTCTCCGAAACACCCAAAACATGTTTGTTTGGCCCAATGAAGTCTATCGCATGTGTTTTTGGGTGTGCTTTCACGGAAGGGTTCCGATGTGTGCGATGGCGCGTGTCATGCAAATCGGGTGCCGTTTTCGCACCACTTTTACTTCGGAAATGAAACTCTCCGAAACAACCAAAACATGTTTGTTTGGCCCAATCAAGTCTATCGGATGTGTTTTTGGGTGTGCTTTCACGGAAGGGTTCCGATGTGTGCGATGGCGCGTGTCATGCAAATCGGGTGCCGTTTTCGCACCACTTTTACTTCGGAAATGAAACCTCCGAAACACCCAAAACATGTTTGTTTGGCCCAAACGAGTGTATCGGATGTGTTTTTGGGTGTGCTTTCACGGAAGGGTTCCGATGTGTGCGATGGCGCGTGTCATGCAAATCGGGTGCCGTTTTCGCACCACTTTTACTTCGGAAATGAAACTCTCCGAAACACCCAAAACATGTTTGTTTGGCCCAATCAGTCTATCGCATGTGTTTTTTGGGTGTGCTTCACGGAAGGGTTCGATGTGTGCGATGGCGCGTGTCATGCAAATCGGGTGCCGTTTTCGCACCACTTTTACTTCGGAAATGAAACCTCCGAAACACCCAAAACATGTTTGTTTGGCCCAAACGAGTGTATCGGATGCGTTTTTGGGTGTGCTTCGACGTAAGGGCTCCGATGTGTGTGATGGCGCGTGTCATACAAATCGGGGTGCCGTTTTCGCACCACTTTTACTTCGGAAATGAAACTCTCCGAAACCCCAAAACATGTTTGTTTGGCCCAAACGAGTGTATCGGATGCGTTTTTGGGTGTGCTTCGACGTAAGGGCTCCGAGTGTGCGATGGCGCGTGTCATGCAAATCGGGGTCCCGTTTTCGCACCACTTTTACTTCGGAAATGAAACTCTCCGAAACACCCAAAACATGTTTGTTTGGCCCAATAAGTCTATCGCATGTGTTTTTGGGTGTGCTTTCACGGAAGGGTTCCGATGTGTGCGATGGCGCGTGTCATGCAAATCGGGTGCCGTTTTCGCACCACTTTTACTTCGGAAATGAAACTCTCCGAAACACCAAAACATGTTTTTTGGCCCAATCAAGTTATCGGATGTGTTTTTGGGTGTGCTTTCACGGAAGGGTTCCGATGTGTGCGATGGCGCGTGTCATGCAAATCGGGTGCCGTTTTCGCACCACTTTTACTTCGGAAATGAAACCTCCGAAACACCCAAAACATGTTTTTTGGCCCAAACGAGTGTATCGATGTGTTTTTGGGTGTGCTTTCACGGAAGGGTTCCGATGTGTGCGATGGCGCGTGTCATGCAAATCGGGTGCCGTTTTCGCACCACTTTTACTTCGGAAATGAAACTCTCCGAAACACCAAAACATGTTTGTTTGGCCCAAACGAGTGTATCGGATGCGTTTTTGGGTGTGCTTCGACGGAAGGGTTCCGATGGTGTCGATGGCGCGTGTCATGCAAATCGGGTGCCGTTTTCGCACCACTTTTACTTCGGAAATGAAACTCTCCGAAACACCCAAAACATGTTTGTTTGGCCCAATCAAGTCTATCGGATGTGTTTTTGGGTGTGCTTTCACGGAAGGGTTCCGATGTGTGCGATGGCGCGTGTCATGCAAATCGGGTGCCGTTTTCGCACCACTTTTACTTCGGAAATGAAACTCTCCGAAACACCCAAAACATGTTGTTTGGCCCAAACGAGTGTATCGGATGCGTTTTTGGGTGTGCTTCGACGGAAGGGTTCCGATGTGTGCGATGGCGCGTGTCATGCAAATCGGGTGCCGTTTTCGCACCACTTTTACTTCGGAAATGAAACCTCCGAAACACCCAAAACATGTTTGTTTGGCCCAATCAAGTCTATCGGATGTGTTTTTGGGTGTGCTTCACGGAAGGGTTCCGATGTGTGCGATGGCGCGTGTCATGCAAATCGGGGTCCCGTTTTCGCACCACTTTTACTTCGGAAATGAAACTCTCCGAAACACCCAAAACATGTTTGTTTGGCCAAACAAGTCTATCGCATGTGTTTTTGGTGTGCTTTCACGGAAGGGTTCCGATGTGTGCGATGGCGCGTGTCATGCAAATCGGGTGCCGTTTTCGCACCACTTTTACTTCGGAAATGAAACTCTCCGAAACACCCAAAACATGTTTGTTTGGCCCAATCAGTCTATCGCATGTGTTTTTGGGTGTGCTTCACGGAAGGGTTCGATGTGTGCGATGGCGCGTGTCATGCAAATCGGGTGCCGTTTTCGCACCACTTTTACTTCGGAAATGAAACCTCCGAAACACCCAAAACATGTTTGTTTGGCCCAAACGAGTGTATCGGATGCGTTTTTGGGTGTGCTTCGACGTAAGGGCTCCGATGTGTGTGATGGCGCGTGTCATACAAATCGGGGTGCCGTTTTCGCACCACTTTTACTTCGGAAATGAAACTCTCCGAAACCCCAAAACATGTTGTTTGGCCCAAACGAGTGTATCGGATCGTTTTTGGGGTGCTTCGAGTAAGGGCTCCGAGTGTGCGATGGCGCGTTCATGCAAATCGGGGTCCGTTTTCGCACCACTTTTACTTCGGAAATGAAACTCTCCGAAACACCCAAAACATGTTTGTTTGGCCAAACGAGTGTATCGGATGCGTTTTTCGGTGTGCTTCGACGTAAGGGCTCCGATGTGTGCGATGGCGCGTGTCATGCAAATCGGGGTCCCGTTTTCGCACCACTTTTACTTCGGAAATGAAACTCTCCGAAACACCCAAAACATGTTTGTTTGGCCCAATCAAGTCTATCGCATGTGTTTTTGGGTGTGCTTTCACGGAAGGGTTCCGATGTGTGCGATGGCGCGTGTCATGCAAATCGGGTGCCGTTTTCGCACCACTTTTACTTCGGAAATGAAACCTTCCGAAACACCAAAACATGTTTGTTTGGCCCAAACGAGTGTATCGGATGCGTTTTTGGCTGTGCTTCGACGTAAGGGCTCCGATGTGTGTGATGGCGCGTGTCATACAAATCGGGGTGCCGTTTTCGCACCACTTTTACTTCGGAAATGAAACTCTCCGAAACACCCAAAACATGTTTGTTTGGCCAAAACGAGTGTATCGGATGCGTTTTTCGGTGTGCTTCGACGTAAGGGCTCCGATGTGTGCGATGGCGCGTGTCATGCAAATCGGGGTCCCGTTTTCGCACCACTTTTACTTCGGAAATGAAACTCTCCGAAACACCCAAAACATGTTTGTTTGGCCCAATAAGTCTATCGCATGTGTTTTTGGGTGTGCTTTCACGGAAGGGTTCCGATGTGTGCGATGGCGCGTGTCATGCAAATCGGGTGCCGTTTTCGCACCACTTTTACTTCGGAAATGAAACCTCCGAAACACCCAAAACATGTTTGTTTGGCCCAATCAAGTCTATCGGATGTGTTTTTGGGTGTGCTTTCACGGAAGGGTTCCGATGTGTGCGATGGCGCGTGTCATGCAAATCGGGGTGCCGTTTTCGCACCACTTTTACTTCGGAAATGAAACTCTCCGAAACACCCAAAACATGTTTGTTTGGCCAACAAGTCTATCGATGTGTTTTTGGGTGTGCTTTCACGGAAGGGTTCCGATGTGTGCGATGGCGCGTGTCATGCAAATCGGGTGCCGTTTTCGCACCACTTTTACTTCGGAAATGAAACTCTCCGAAACACCCAAAACATGTTTGTTTGGCCCAATCGAGTGTATCGGATGCGTTTTTGGTGTGCTTCACGAAGGGTCCGATGTGTGCGATGGCGCGTGTCATGCAAATCGGGTGCCGTTTTCGCACCACTTTTACTTCGGAAATGAAACTCTCCGAAACACCCAAAACATGTTTGTTTGGCCAAACGAGTGTATCGGATGCGTTTTTCGGTGTGCTTCGACGTAAGGGCTCCGATGTGTGCGATGGCGCGTGTCATGCAAATCGGGGTCCCGTTTTCGCACCACTTTTACTTCGGAAATGAAACTCTCCGAAACACCCAAAACATGTTTGTTTGGCCCAATCAAGTCTATCGCATGTGTTTTTGGGTGTGCTTTCACGGAAGGGTTCCGATGTGTGCGATGGCGCGTGTCATGCAAATCGGGTGCCGTTTTCGCACCACTTTTACTTCGGAAATGAAACCTTCCGAAACACCCAAAACATGTTTGTTTGGCCCAAACGAGTGTATCGGATGCGTTTTTGGTGTGCTTTCCGATGTGTGTGATGGCGCGTGTCATCAATCGGGTGCCGTTTTCGCACCACTTTTACTTCGGAATGAACTCTCCGAAACAAAACATGTTGTTTGGCCAAACGAGTGTATCGGATGCGTTTTCGTGTGCTTCGAGTAAGGGCTCGAGTGTGCGATGGCGCGTGTCATGCAAATCGGGGTCCCGTTTTCGCACCACTTTTACTTCGGAAATGAAACTCTCCGAAACACCCAAAACATGTTTGTTTGGCCCAATCAAGTCTATCGCATGTGTTTTTGGGTGTGCTTTCACGGAAGGGTTCCGATGTGTGCGATGGCGCGTGTCATGCAAATCGGGTGCCGTTTTCGCACCACTTTTACTTCGGAAATGAAACCTTCCGAAACACCCAAAACATGTTTGTTTGGCCCAAACGAGTGTATCGGATGCGTTTTTGGCTGTGCTTCGACGTAAGGGCTCCGATGTGTGTGATGGCGCGTGTCATACAAATCGGGGTGCCGTTTTCGCACCACTTTTACTTCGGAAATGAAACTCTCCGAAACACCCAAAACATGTTTGTTTGGCCAAAACGAGTGTATCGGATGCGTTTTTCGGTGTGCTTCGACGTAAGGGCTCCGATGTGTGCGATGGCGCGTGTCATGCAAATCGGGGTCCCGTTTTCGCACCACTTTTACTTCGGAAATGAAACTCTCCGAAACACCCAAAACATGTTTGTTTGGCCCAATAAGTCTATCGCATGTGTTTTTGGGTGTGCTTTCACGGAAGGGTTCCGATGTGTGCGATGGCGCGTGTCATGCAAATCGGGTGCCGTTTTCGCACCACTTTTACTTCGGAAATGAAACTCTCCGAAACAACCAAAACATGTTTGTTTGGCCCAATCAAGTCTATCGGATGTGTTTTTGGGTGTGCTTTCACGGAAGGGTTCCGATGTGTGCGATGGCGCGTGTCATGCAAATCGGGTGCCGTTTTCGCACCACTTTTACTTCGGAAATGAAACCTCCGAAACACCCAAACATGTTTGTTTGGCCCAAACGAGTGTATCGGATGTGTTTTTGGGTGTGCTTTCACGGAAGGGTTCCGATGTGTGCGATGGCGCGTGTCATGCAAATCGGGTGCCGTTTTCGCACCACTTTTACTTCGGAAATGAAACTCTCCGAAACACCCAAAACATGTTTGTTTGGCCCAATCGAGTCTATCGCATGTGTTTTTGGGTGTGCTTCACGGAAGGGTTCCGATGTGTGCGATGGCGCGTGTCATGCAAATCGGGTGCCGTTTTCGCACCACTTTTACTTCGGAAATGAAACCTCCGAAACACCCAAAACATGTTTGTTTGGCCCAAACGAGTGTATCGGATGCGTTTTTGGGTGTGCTTCGACGTAAGGGCTCCGATGTGTGTGATGGCGCGTGTCATACAAATCGGGGTGCCGCCCACTTTACTTCGGTGCTCTCCGACCCCAAACATGTTGTTTGCCAACAGTTATCGTTTTTTTTGGTGGCTCCGAGTGTGCGGCGCGTTCATGCATCGGGTCCGGCACCACTTTTACTTCGGAAATGAAACTCTCCGAAACACCCAAAACATGTTTGTTTGGCCCAATCAAGTCTATCGCATGTGTTTTTGGGTGTGCTTTCACGGAAGGGTTCCGATGTGTGCGATGGCGCGTGTCATGCAAATCGGGTGCCGTTTTCGCACCACTTTTACTTCGGAAATGAAACTCTCCGAAACACCCAAAACATGTTTGTTTGGCCCAATCGAGTGTATCGGATGTGTTTTTGGGTGTGCTTCACGGAAGGGTTCCGATGTGTGCGATGGCGCGTGTCATGCAAATCGGGTGCCGTTTTCGCACCACTTTTACTTCGGAAATGAAACCTTCCGAAACACCCAAAACATGTTTGTTTGGCCCAATCAGTTATCGATGTGTTTTTGGGTGTGCTTTCACGGAAGGGTTCCGATGTGTGCGATGGCGCGTGTCATGCAAATCGGGTGCCGTTTTCGCACCACTTTTACTTCGGAAATGAAACTCTCCGAAACACCAAAACATGTTTGTTTGGCCCAAACGAGTGTATCGGATGCGTTTTTGGGTGTGCTTCGACGGAAGGGTTCGATGGGTTCGATGGCGCGTGTCATGCAAATCGGGTGCCGTTTTCGCACCACTTTTACTTCGGAAATGAAACTCTCCGAAACACCCAAAACATGTTTGTTTGGCCCAATCAAGTCTATCGGATGTGTTTTTGGGTGTGCTTTCACGGAAGGGTTCCGATGTGTGCGATGGCGCGTGTCATGCAAATCGGGTGCCGTTTTCGCACCACTTTTACTTCGGAAATGAAACCTCCGAAACACCCAAAACATGTTTGTTTGGCCCAAACGAGTGTATCGGATGCGTTTTTGGGTGTGCTTCGACGTAAGGGCTCCGATGTGTGTGATGGCGCGTGTCATACAAATCGGGGTGCCGTTTTCGCACCACTTTTACTTCGGAAATGAAACTCTCCGAAACACCCAAAACATGTTTGTTTGGCCCAAACGAGTGTATCGGATGCGTTTTTGGGTGTGCTTCGACGTAAGGGCTCCGATGTGTGCGATGGCGCGTGTCATGCAAATCGGGGTCCGTTTTCGCACCACTTTTACTTCGGAAATGAAACTCTCCGAAACACCCAAAACATGTTTGTTTGGCCCAATCAAGTCTATCGCATGTGTTTTTGGGTGTGCTTTCACGGAAGGGTTCCGATGTGTGCGATGGCGCGTGTCATGCAAATCGGGTGCCGTTTTCGCACCACTTTTACTTCGGAAATGAAACTCTCCGAAACACCAAAACATGTTTGTTTGGCCCAATCAAGTCTATCGGATGTGTTTTTGGGTGTGCTTTCACGGAAGGGTTCCGATGTGTGCGATGGCGCGTGTCATGCAAATCGGGTGCCGTTTTCGCACCACTTTTACTTCGGAAATGAAACTCTCCGAAACACCCAAAACATGTTTGTTTGGCCCAATCAGTCTATCGATGTGTTTTTGGGTGTGCTTTCACGGAAGGGTTCCGATGTGTGCGATGGCGCGTGTCATGCAAATCGGGTGCCGTTTTCGCACCACTTTTACTTCGGAAATGAAACTCTCCGAAACACCAAAACATGTTTGTTTGGCCCAAACGAGTGTATCGGATGCGTTTTTGGGTGTGCTTCGACGGAAGGGTTCCGATGTGTGCGATGGCGCGTGTCATGCAAATCGGGGTGCCGTTTTCGCACCACTTTTACTTCGGAAATGAAACTCTCCGAAACACCCAAAACATGTTTGTTTGGCCCAATCAAGTCTATCGGATGTGTTTTTGGGTGTGCTTTCACGGAAGGGTTCCGATGTGTGCGATGGCGCGTGTCATGCAAATCGGGTGCCGTTTTCGCACCACTTTTACTTCGGAAATGAAACTCTCCGAAACACCAAAACATGTTTGTTTGGCCCAAACGAGTGTATCGGATGCGTTTTTGGGTGTGCTTCGACGGAAGGGTTCCGATGTGTGTCGATGGCGCGTGTCATGCAAATCGGGTGCCGTTTTCGCACCACTTTTACTTCGGAAATGAAACTCTCCGAAACACCCAAAACATGTTTGTTTGGCCCAATCAAGTCTATCGGATGTGTTTTTGGGTGTGCTTTCACGGAAGGGTTCCGATGTGTGCGATGGCGCGTGTCATGCAAATCGGGGTGCCGTTTTCGCACCACTTTTACTTCGGAAATGAAACTCTCCGAAACACCCAAAACATGTTTGTTTGGCCCAACAAGTCTATCGATGTGTTTTTGGGTGTGCTTTCACGGAAGGGTTCCGATGTGTGCGATGGCGCGTGTCATGCAAATCGGGTGCCGTTTTCGCACCACTTTTACTTCGGAAATGAAACTCTCCGAAACACCCAAAACATGTTTGTTTGGCCAAACGAGTGTATCGGATGCGTTTTTCGGTGTGCTTCGACGTAAGGGCTCCGATGTGTGCGATGGCGCGTGTCATGCAAATCGGGGTCCCGTTTTCGCACCACTTTTACTTCGGAAATGAAACTCTCCGAAACACCAAAACATGTTTGTTTGGCCCAATCAAGTCTATCGCATGTGTTTTTGGGTGTGCTTTCACGGAAGGGTTCCGATGTGTGCGATGGCGCGTGTCATGCAAATCGGGTGCCGTTTTCGCACCACTTTTACTTCGGAAATGAAACCTTCCGAAACACCAAAACATGTTTGTTTGGCCCAAACGAGTGTATCGGATGCGTTTTTGGTGTGCTTCGACGTAAGGGCTCCGATGTGTGTGATGGCGCGTGTCATGCAAATCGGGGTGCCGTTTTCGCACCACTTTTACTTCGGAAATGAAACTCTCCGAAACACCCAAAACATGTTTGTTTGGCCAAACGAGTGTATCGGATGCGTTTTTCGGTGTGCTTCGACGTAAGGGCTCCGATGTGTGCGATGGCGCGTGTCATGCAAATCGGGGTCCCGTTTTCGCACCACTTTTACTTCGGAAATGAAACTCTCCGAAACACCCAAAACATGTTTGTTTGGCCCAATCAAGTCTATCGCATGTGTTTTTGGGTGTGCTTTCACGGAAGGGTTCCGATGTGTGCGATGGCGCGTGTCATGCAAATCGGGTGCCGTTTTCGCACCACTTTTACTTCGGAAATGAAACTCTCCGAAACACCAAAACATGTTTGTTTGGCCCAATCAAGTCTATCGGATGTGTTTTTGGGTGTGCTTTCACGGAAGGGTTCCGATGTGTGCGATGGCACGTGTCATGCAAATCGGGTGCCGTTTTCGCACCACTTTCCTCGGAAATGAAACCTTCCGAAACACCCAAAACATGTTTATTTGGCCCAAACGAGTGTATCGGATGTGTTTTTGGGTGTGCTTTCACGGAAGGGTTCCGATGTGTGCGATGGCGCGTTCATGCAAATCGGGGTCCCGTTTTCGCACCACTTTTACTTCGGAAATGAAACTCTCCGAAACACCCAAAACATGTTTGTTTGGCCCAATCAAGTCTATCGGATGTGTTTTTGGGTGTGCTTTCACGGAAGGGTTCCGATGTGTGCGATGGCGCGTGTCATGCAAACGGGTGTCGTTTTCGCACCACTTTTACTTCGGAAATGAAACTCTCCGAAACACCCAAAACATGTTTGTTTGGCCAATACCAGTGTATCGGATGCGTTTTTCGGTGTGCTTAGACGTAAGGGCTCCGATGTGTGCGATGGCGCGTGTCATGCAAATCGGGGTGCCGTTTTCGCACCACTTTTACTTCGGAAATGAAACTCTCCGAAACACCCAAAACATGTTTGTTTGGCCCAATCAGTCTATCGGATGTGTTTTTGGGTGTGCTTTCACGGAAGGGTTCCGATGTGTGCGATGGCGCGTGTCATGCAAATCGGGTGCCGTTTTCGCACCACTTTTACTTCGGAAATGAAACCTCCGAAACACCCAAAACATGTTTGTTTGGCCCAAACGAGTGTATCGGATGCGTTTTTGGGTGTGCTTCGACGTAAGGGCTCCGATGTGTGGATGGCGCGTGTCATACAAATCGGGGTGCCGTTTTCGCACCACTTTTACTTCGGAAATGAAACTCTCCGAAACACCCAAAACATGTTTGTTTGGCCCAAACGAGTGTATCGGATGCGTTTTTGGGTGTGCTTCGACGTAAGGGCTCCGATGTGTGCGATGGCGCGTGTCATGCAAATCGGGGTCCCGTTTTCGCACCACTTTTACTTCGGAAATGAAACTCTCCGAAACACCCAAAACATGTTTGTTTGGCCCAATCAAGTCTATCGCATGTGTTTTTGGGTGTGCTTTCACGGAAGGGTTCCGATGTGTGCGATGGCGCGTGTCATGCAAATCGGGTGCCGTTTTCGCACCACTTTTACTTCGGAAATGAAACTCTCCGAAACACCAAAACATGTTTGTTTGGCCCAATCAAGTCTATCGGATGTGTTTTTGGGTGTGCTTTCACGAAGGGTTCCGATGTGTGCGATGGCGCGTGTCATGCAAATCGGGGTGCCGTTTTCGCACCACTTTTACTTCGGAAATGAAACTCTCCGAAACACCCAAAACATGTTTGTTTGGCCCAATCAAGTCTATCGCATGTGTTTTTGGGTGTGCTTTCACGGAAGGGTTCCGATGTGTGCGATGGCGCGTGTCATGCAAATCGGGTGCCGTTTTCGCACCACTTTTACTTCGGAAATGAAACTCTCCGAAACACCCAAAACATGTTTGTTTGGCCCAAACGAGTGTATCGGATGCGTTTTTGGGTGTGCTTCGACGGAAGGGTTCGATGGGTTCGATGGCGCGTGTCATGCAAATCGGGTGCCCTTTTGGCACCACTTTTACTTCGGAAATGAAACGCTCCAAAACACCCAAAACATGTTTGTTTGGCCCAATCAAGTCTATCGGATGTGTTTTTGGGTGTGCTTTCACGGAAGGGTTCCGATGTGTGCGATGGCGCGTGTCATGCAAATCGGGTGCCGTTTTCGCACCACTTTTACTTCGGAAATGAAACCTTCCGAAACATCCAAAACATGTTTGTTTGGCCCAAACGAGTGTATCGGATGCGTTTTTGGTGTGCTTCGACGTAAGGGCTCCGATGTGTGGATGGCGCGTGTCATACAAATCGGGGTGCCGTTTTCGCACCACTTTTACTTCGGAAATGAAACTCTCCGAAACACCCAAAACATGTTTGTTTGGCCAAAACGAGTGTATCGGATGCGTTTTTCGGTGTGCTTCGACGTAAGGGCTCCGATGTGTGCGATGGCGCGTGTCATGCAAATCGGGGTCCCGTTTTCGCACCACTTTTACTTCGGAAATGAAACTCTCCGAAACACCCAAAACATGTTTGTTTGGCCCAATCAAGTCTATCGCATGTGTTTTTGGGTGTGCTTTCACGGAAGGGTTCCGATGTGTGCGATGGCGCGTGTCATGCAAATCGGGTGCCGTTTTCGCACCACTTTTACTTCGGAAATGAAACCTTCCGAAACACCCAAAACATGTTTGTTTGGCCCAAACGAGTGTATCGGATGCGTTTTTGGCTGTGCTTCGACGTAAGGGCTCCGATGTGTGTGATGGCGCGTGTCATACAAATCGGGGTGCCGTTTTCGCACCACTTTTACTTCGGAAATGAAACTCTCCGAAACACCCAAAACATGTTTGTTTGGCCAAAACGAGTGTATCGGATGCGTTTTTCGGTGTGCTTCGACGTAAGGGCTCCGATGTGTGCGATGGCGCGTGTCATGCAAATCGGGGTCCCGTTTTCGCACCACTTTTACTTCGGAAATGAAACTCTCCGAAACACCAAAAACATGTTTGTTTGGCCCAATCAAGTCTATCGCATGTGTTTTTGGGTGTGCTTTCACGGAAGGGTTCCGATGTGTGCGATGGCGCGTGTCATGCAAATCGGGTGCCGTTTTCGCACCACTTTTACTTCGGAAATGAAACTCTCCGAAACAACCAAAACATGTTTGTTTGGCCCAATCAAGTCTATCGAATGTGTTTTGGGGTGTGCTTTCACGGAAGGGTTCCGATGTGTGCGATGGCGCGTGTCATGCAAATCGGGTGCCGTTTTCGCACCACTTTAACTTCGGAAATGAAAGTCTCCGAAACAGCCAAAACATGTTTGGTTGGCCAAAACGAGTGTATCGGATGCGTTTTTCGGTGTGCTTCGACGTAAGGGCTCCGATGTGTGCGATGGCGCGTGTCATGCAAATCGGGGTCCCGTTTTCGCACCACTTTTACTTCGGAAATGAAACTCTCCGAAACACCAAAAACATGTTTGTTTGGCCCAATCAAGTCTATCGCATGCGTTTTTGGGTGTGCTTTCACGGAAGGGTTCCGATGTGTGCGATGGCGCGTGTCATGCAAATCGGGTGCCGTTTTGCACCACTTTTACTCCGGAAATGAAACTCTCCGAAACATCCAAAACATGTTTGTTTGGCCCAATCAAGTCTATCGGATGTGTTTTTGGGTGAGCTTTCACGGAAGGGTTCCGATGTGTGCGATGGCGCGTGTCATGCAAATCGGGTGCCGTTTTCGCACCACTTTTACTTCGGAAATGAAACCTTCCGAAACATCCAAAACATGTTTGTTTGGCCCAAACGAGTGTATCGGATGCGTTTTTGGCTGTGCTTCGACGTAAGGGCTCCGATGTGTGTGATGGCGCGTGTCATACAAATCGGGGTGCCGTTTTCGCACCACTTTTACTTCGGAAATGAAACTCTCCGAAACACTCAAAACATGTTTGTTTGGCCCAATCAAGTCTATCGGATGTGTTTTTGGGTGTGCTTTCACGGAAGGGTTCCGATGTGTGCGATATCGCGTGTCATGCAAATCGGGTGCCGTTTTCGCACCACTTTTACTTCGGAAATGAAACCTTCCGAAACATCCAAAACATGTTTGTTTGGCCCAAACGAGTGTATCGGATGCGTTTTTGGCTGTGCTTCGACGTAAGGGCTCCGATGTGTGTGATGGCGCGTGTCATACAAATCGGGGTGCCGTTTTCGCACCACTTTTACTTCGGAACTGAAACTCTCCGAAACACCCAAAACATGTTTGTTTGGCCAAAACGAGTGTATCGGATGCTTTTTTCGGTGTGCTTCGACGTAAGGGCTCCGATGTGTGCGATGGCGCGTGTCATGCAAATCGGGGTCCCGTTTTCGCACCACTTTTACTTCGGAAATGAAACTCTCCGAAACACCAAAAACATGTTTGTTTGGCCCAATTAAGTCTATCGCATGTGTTTTTGGTTGTGCTTTCACGGAAGGGTTCCGATGTGTGCGATGGCGCGTGTCATGCAAATCGGGGTCCCGTTTTCGCACCACTTTTACTTCGGAAATGAAACTCTCCGAAACACCAAAAACATGTTTGTTTGGCCCAATTAAGTCTATCGCATGTGTTTTTGGTTGTGCTTTCACGGAAGGGTTCCGATGTGTGCGATGGCGCGTGTCATGCAAATCGGGTGCCGTTTTCGCACCACTTTTACTTCGGAAATGAAACTCTCCGAAACAACCAAAACATGTTTGTTTGGCCCAATCAAGTCTATCGGATGTGTTTTTGGGTGTGCTTTCACGGAAGGGTTCCATGTGTGCGATGGCGCGTGTCATGCAAATCGGGTGCCGTTTTCGCACCACTTTTACTTCGGAAATGAAAGTCTCCGAAACACCCAAAACATGTTTGTTTGCCAAAACGAGTGTATCGGATGCGTTTTTCGGTGTGCTTCGACGTAAGGGCTCCGATGTGTGCGATGGCGCGTGTCATGCAAATCGGGTTCCCGTTTTCGCACCACTTTTACTTCAGAAATGAAACTCTCCAAAACACCCAAAACATGTTTGTTTGGCCCAATCAAGTCTATCGCATGTGTTTTTGGGTGTGCTTTCACGGAAGGGTTCCGATGTGTGCGATGGCGCGTGTCATGCAAATCGGGTGCCGTTTTCGCACCACTTTAACTTCGGAAATGAAAGTCTCCGAAACAGCCAAAACATGTTTGGTTGGCCAAAACGAGTGTATCGGATGCGTTTTTCGGTGTGCTTCGACGTAAGGGCTCCGATGTGTGCGATGGCGCGTGTCATGCAAATCGGGGTCCCGTTTTCGCACCACTTTTACTTCGGAAATGAAACTCTCCGAAACACCAAAAACATGTTTGTTTGGCCCAATCAAGTCTATCGCATGTGTTTTTGGGTGTGCTTTCACGGAAGGGTTCCGATGTGTGCGATGGCGCGTGTCATGCAAATCGGGTGCCGTTTTGGCACCACTTTTACTCCGGAAATGAAACTCTCCGAAACATCCAAAACATGTTTGTTTGGCCCAATCAAGTCTATCGGATGTGTTTTTGGGTGAGCTTTCACGGAAGGGTTCCGATGTGTGCGATGGCGCGTGTCATGCAAATCGGGTGCCGTTTTCGCACCACTTTTACTTCGGAAATGAAACCTTCCGAAACACCCAAAACATGTTTGTTTGGCCCAAACGAGTGTATCGGATGCGTTTTTGGCTGTGCTTCGACGTAAGGGCTCCGATGTGTGTGATGGCGCGTGTCATACAAATCGGGGTGCCGTTTTCGCACCACTTTTACTTCGGAAATGAAACTCTCCGAAACACTCAAAACATGTTTGTTTGGCCCAATCAAGTCTATCGGATGTGTTTTTGGGTGTGCTTTCACGGAAGGGTTCCGATGTGTGCGATATCGCGTGTCATGCAAATCGGGTGCCGTTTTCGCACCACTTTTACTTCGGAAATGAAACCTTCCGAAACATCCAAAACATGTTTGTTTGGCCCAAACGAGTGTATCGGATGCGTTTTTGGCTGTGCTTCGACGTAAGGGCTCCGATGTGTGTGATGGCGCGTGTCATACAAATCGGGGTGCCGTTTTCGCACCACTTTTACTTCGGAACTGAAACTCTCCGAAACACCCAAAACATGTTTGTTTGGCCAAAACGAGTGTATCGGATGCTTTTTTCGGTGTGCTTCGACGTAAGGGCTCCGATGTGTGCGATGGCGCGTGTCATGCAAATCGGGGTCCCGTTTTCGCACCACTTTTACTTCGGAAATGAAACTCTCCGAAACACCAAAAACATGTTTGTTTGGCCCAATTAAGTCTATCGCATGTGTTTTTGGTTGTGCTTTCACGGAAGGGTTCCGATGTGTGCGATGGCGCGTGTCATGCAAATCGGGGTCCCGTTTTCGCACCACTTTTACTTCGGAAATGAAACTCTCCGAAACACCAAAAACATGTTTGTTTGGCCCAATTAAGTCTATCGCATGTGTTTTTGTTTGTGCTTTCACGGAAGGGTTCCGATGTGTGCGATGGCGCGTGTCATGCAAATCGGGTGCCGTTTTCGCACCACTTTTACTTCGGAAATGAAACTCTCCGAAACAACCAAAACATGTTTGTTTGGCCCAATCAAGTCTATCGGATGTGTTTTTGGGTGTGCTTTCACGGAAGGGTTCCCATGTGTGCGATGGCGCGTGTCATGCAAATCGGGTGCCGTTTTCGCACCACTTTTACTTCGGAAATGAAAGTCTCCGAAACACCCAAAACATGTTTGTTTGCCAAAACGAGTGTATCGGATGCGTTTTTCGGTGTGCTTCGACGTAAGGGCTCCGATGTGTGCGATGGCGCGTGTCATGCAAATCGGGTTCCCGTTTTCGCACCACTTTTACTTCAGAAATGAAACTCTCCAAAACACCCAAAACATGTTTGTTTGGCCCAATCAAGTCTATCGCATGTGTTTTTGGGTGTGCTTTCACGGAAGGGTTCCGATGTGTGCGATGGCGCGTGTCATGCAAATCGGGTGCCGTTTTCGCACCACTTTTACTTCGGAAATGAAACCTTCCGAAACACCCAAAACATGTTTGTTTGGCCCAATCAAGTCTATCGCATGTGTTTTTGGGTGTGCTTTCACGGAAGGGTTCCGATGTGTGCGATGTCGCGTGTCATGCAAATCGGGTGCCGTTTTCGCACCACTTTTACTTCGGAAATGAAACTCTCCGAAACACCCAAAACATGTTTGTTTGGCCAATACGAGTGTATCGGATGCGTTTTTCGGTGTGCTTCGACGTAAGGGCTCCGATGTGTGCGATGGCGCGTGTCATGCAAATCGGGGTCCCGTTTTCGCACCACTTTTACTTCGGAAATGAAACTCTCCGAAACACCCAAAACATGTTTGTTTGGCCCAATCAAGTCTATCGCATGTGTTTTTGGGTGTGCTTTCACGGAAGGGTTCCGATGTGTGCGATGGCGCGTGTCATGCAAATCGGGTGCCGTTTTCGCACCATTTTTACTTCGAAAATGAAACTCTCCGAAACACCCAAAACATGTTTGTTTGGCCCAAACGAGTGTATCGGATGCATTTTTGGGTGTGCTTCGACGGAAGGGTTTCGATGGGTTCGATGGCGCGTGTCATGCAAATCGGGTGCCCTTTTGGCGCCACTTTTACTTCGGAAATGAAACGCTCCAAAACACCCAAAACATGTTTGTTTGGCCCAATCAAGTCTATCGGATGTGTTTTTGGGTGAGCTTTCACGGAAGGGTTCCGATGTGTGCGATGGCGCGTGTCATGCAAATCGGGTGCCGTTTTCGCACCACTTTTACTTCGGAAATGAAACCTTCCGAAACATCCAAAACATGTTTGTTTGGCCCAAACGAGTGTATCGGATGCGTTTTTGGCTGTGCTTCGACGTAAGGGCTCCGATGTGTGTGATGGCGCGTGTCATACAAATCGGGGTGCCGTTTTCGCACCACTTTTACTTCGGAACTGAAACTCTCCGAAACACCCAAAACATGTTTGTTTGGCCAAAACGAGTGTATCGGATGCGTTTTTCGGTGTGCTTCGACGTAAGGGCTCCGATGTGTGCGATGGCGCGTGTCATGCAAATCGGGGTCCCGTTTTCGCACCACTTTTACTTCGGAAATGAAACTCTCCGAAACACCCAAAACATGTTTGTTTGGCCCAATCAAGTCTATCGCATGTGTTTTTGGGTGTGCTTTCACGGAAGGGTTCCGATGTGTGCGATGTCGCGTGTCATACAAATCGGGGTGCCGTTTTCGCACCACTTTTACTTCGGAACTGAAACTCTCCGAAACACCCAAAACATGTTTGTTTGGCCAAAACGAGTGTATCGGATGCGTTTTTCGGTGTGCTTCGACGTAAGGGCTCCGATGTGTGCGATGGCGCGTGTCATGCAAATCGGGGTCCCGTTTTCGCACCACTTTTACTTCGGAAATGAAACTCTCCGAAACACCCAAAACATGTTTGTTTGGCCCAATCAAGTCTATCGGATGTGTTTTTGGGTGTGCTTTCACGAAAGGGTTCCGATGTGTGCGATGGCGCGTGTCATGCAAATCGGGTGCCGTTTTCGCACCACTTTTACTTCGGAAATGAAAGTCTCCGAAACACCCAAAACATGTTTGTTTGCCAAAACGAGTGTATCGGATGCGTTTTTCGGTGTGCTTCGACGTAAGGGCTCCGATGTGTGCGATGGCGCGTGTCATGCAAATCGGGGTCCCGTTTTCGCACCACTTTTACTTCAGAAATGAAACTCTCCAAAACACCCAAAACATGTTTGTTTGGCCCAATCCAGTCTATCGCATGTGTTTTTGGGTGTGCTTTCACGGAAGGGTTCCGATGTGTGCGATGGCGCGGGTCATGCAAATCGGGTGCCGTTTTCGCACCACTTTTACTTCGGAAATGAAACTCTCTGAAACAACCAAAACATGTTTGTTTGGCCCAATCAAGTCTATCGGATGTGTTTTTGGGTGTGCTTTCACGGAAGGGTTCCGATGTGTGCGATGGCGCGTGTCATGCAAATCGGGTGCCGTTTTCGCACCACTTTTACTTCGGAAATGAAAGTCTCCGAAACACCCAAAACATGTTTGTTTGGCCAATACGAGTGTATCGGATGCGTTTTTCGGTGTGCTTCGACGTAAGGGCTCCGATGTGTGCGATGGCGCGTGTCATGCAAATCTTGGTCCCGTTTTCGCACCACTTTTACTTCGGAAATGAAACTCTCCGAAACACCCAAAACATGTTTGTTTGGCCCAATCAAGTCTATCGCATGTGTTTTGGGTTGTGCTTTCACGGAAGGGTTCCGATGTGTGCGATGGCGCGTGTCATGCAAATCGGGTGCCGTTTTCGCACCACTTTTACTTCGAAAATGAAACTCTCCAAAACACCCAAAACATGTTTGTTTGGCCCAAACGAGTGTATCGGATGCATTTTTGGGTGTGCTTCGACCGAAGGGTTTCGATGGGTTCGATGGCGCGTGTCATGCAAATCGGGTGCCCTTTTGGCGCCACTTTTACTTCGGAAATGAAACGCTCCAAAACACCCAAAACATGTTTGTTTGGCCCAATCAAGTCTATCGGATGTGTTTTTGGGTGAGCTTTCACGGAAGGGTTCCGATGTGTGCGATGGCGCGTGTCATGCAAATCGGGTGCCGTTTTCGCACCACTTTTTCTTCGGAAATGAAACCTTCCGAAACATCCAAAACATGTTTGTTTGGCCCAAACGAGTGTATCGGATGCGTTTTTGGCTGTGCTTCGACGTAAGGGCTCCGATGTGTGTGATGGCGCGTGTCATACAAATCGGGGTGCCGTTTTCGCACCACTTTTACTTCGGAAATGAAACTCTCCGAAACACCCAAAACATGTTTGTTTGGCCAAAACGAGTGTATCGGATGCGTTTTTCGGTGTGCTTCGACGTAAGGGCTCCGATGTGTGCGATGTCGCGTGTCATGCAAATCGGGTGCCGTTTTCGCACCACTTTTACTTCGGAAATGAAACTCTCCGAAACACCCAAAACATGTTTGTTTGGCCAATAC
The DNA here is from genome assembly GCA_001182835.1 of Oropetium thomaeum. Taxonomy (NCBI): domain Eukaryota; kingdom Viridiplantae; phylum Streptophyta; class Magnoliopsida; order Poales; family Poaceae; genus Oropetium; species Oropetium thomaeum. The sequence goes on along the minus strand of LFJQ01000139.1, from coordinate 62,605 downwards.
GAGTGTATCGGATGCGTTTTTGGGTGTGCTTTCACGGAAGGGTTCCGATGTGTGCGATGGCGCGTGTCATGCAAATCGGGGTCCCGTTTTCGCACCACTTTTACTTCGGAAATGAAACTCTCCGAAACCCCCAAAACATGTTTGTTTGGCCCAATCAAGTCTATCGCATGTGTTTTTGGGTGTGCTTTCACGGAAGGGTTCCGATGTGTGCGATGGCGCGTGTCATGCAAATCGGGTGCCGTTTTCGCACCACTTTTACTTCGAAAATGAAACTCTCCGAAACATCAAAAACATGTTTGTTTGGCCCAATCAAGTCTATCGCATGTGTTTTTGGGTGTGCTTTCACGGAAGGGTTCCGATGTGTGCGATGGCGCGGGTCATGCAAATCGGGTGCCGTTTTCGCACCACTTTTACTTCGGAAATGAAACTCTCTGAAACAACCAAAACATGTTTGTTTGGCCCAATCAAGTCTATCGGATGTGTTTTTGGGTGTGCTTTCACGGAAGGGTTCCGATGTGTGCGATGGCGCGTGTCATGCAAATCGGGTGCCGTTTTCGCACCACTTTTACTTCGGAAATGAAAGTCTCCGAAACACCCAAAACATGTTTGTTTGGCCAAAACGAGTGTATCGGATGCGTTTATCGGTGTGCTTCGACGTAAGGGCTCCGATGTATGCGATGGCGCGTGTCATGCAAATCGGGGTCCCGTTTTCGCACCACTTTTACTTCGGAAATGAAACTCTCCAAAACACCCAAAACATGTTTGTTTGGCCCAATCAAGTCTATCGCATGTGTTTTTGGGTGTGCTTTCACGGAAGGGTTCCGATGTGTGCGATATCGCGTGTCATGCAAATCGGGTGCCGTTTTCGCACCACTTTTACTTCGGAAATGAAACCTTCCGAAACATCCAAAACATGTTTGTTTGGCCCAAACGAGTGTATAGGATGCGTTTTTGGCTGTGCTTCGACGTAAGGGCTCCGATGTGTGTGATGGCGCGTGTCATACAAATCGGGGTGCCGTTTTCGCACCACTTTTACTTCGGAAATGAAACTCTCCGAAACACCCAAAACATGTTTGTTTGGCCAAAACGAGTGTATCGGATGCGTTTTTCGGTGTGCTTCGACGTAAGGGCTCCGATGTGTGCGATGGCGCGTGTCATGCAAATCGGGGTCCCGTTTTCGCACCACTTTTACTTCAGAAAGGAAACTCTCCAAAACACCCAAAACATGTTTGTTTGGCCCAATCAAGTCTATCGCATGTGTTTTTGGGTGTGCTTTCACGGAAGGGTTCCGATGTGTGCGATGGCGCGTGTCATGCAAATCGGGTGCCGTTTTCGCACCACTTTTACTTCGGAAATGAAACTCTCCGAAACAACCAAAACATGTTTGTTTGGCCCAATCAAGTCTATCGGATGTGTTTTTGGGTGTGCTTTCACGGAAGGGTTCCGATGTGTGCGATGGCGCGTGTCATGCAAATCGGGTGCCGTTTTCGCACCACTTTTACTTCGGAAATGAAAGTCTCCGAAACACCCAAAACATGTTTGTTTGGCCAAAACGAGTGTATCGGATGCGTTTTTCGGTGTGCTTCGACGTAAGGGCTCCGATGTGTGCGATGGCGCGTGTCATGCAAATCGGGTGCCGTTTTCGCACCACTTTTACTTCGAAAATGAAACTCTCCGAAACATCAAAAACATGTTTGTTTGGCCCAATCAAGTCTATCGCATGTGTTTTTGGGTGTGCTTTCACGGAAGGGTTCCGATGTGTGCGATGGCGCGGGTCATGCAAATCGGGTGCCGTTTTCGCACCACTTTTACTTCGGAAATGAAACTCTCTGAAACAACCAAAACATGTTTGTTTGGCCCAATCAAGTCTATCGGATGTGTTTTTGGGTGTGCTTTCACGGAAGGGTTCCGATGTGTGCGATGGCGCGTGTCATGCAAATCGGGTGCCGTTTTCGCACCACTTTTACTTCGGAAATGAAAGTCTCCGAAACACCCAAAACATGTTTGTTTGGCCAAAACGAGTGTATCGGATGCGTTTATCGGTGTGCTTCGACGTAAGGGCTCCGATGTATGCGATGGCGCGTGTCATGCAAATCGGGGTCCCGTTTTCGCACCACTTTTACTTCGGAAATGAAACTCTCCAAAACACCCAAAACATGTTTGTTTGGCCCAATCAAGTCTATCGCATGTGTTTTTGGGTGTGCTTTCACGGAAGGGTTCCGATGTGTGCGATATCGCGTGTCATGCAAATCGGGTGCCGTTTTCGCACCACTTTTACTTCGGAAATGAAACCTTCCGAAACATCCAAAACATGTTTGTTTGGCCCAAACGAGTGTATAGGATGCGTTTTTGGCTGTGCTTCGACGTAAGGGCTCCGATGTGTGTGATGGCGCGTGTCATACAAATCGGGGTGCCGTTTTCGCACCACTTTTACTTCGGAAATGAAACTCTCCGAAACACCCAAAACATGTTTGTTTGGCCAAAACGAGTGTATCGGATGCGTTTTTCGGTGTGCTTCGACGTAAGGGCTCCGATGTGTGCGATGGCGCGTGTCATGCAAATCGGGGTCCCGTTTTCGCACCACTTTTACTTCAGAAAGGAAACTCTCCAAAACACCCAAAACATGTTTGTTTGGCCCAATCAAGTCTATCGCATGTGTTTTTGGGTGTGCTTTCACGGAAGGGTTCCGATGTGTGCGATGGCGCGTGTCATGCAAATCGGGTGCCGTTTTCGCACTACTTTTACTTCGGAAATGAAACTCTCCGAAACAACCAAAACATGTTTGTTTGGCCCAATCAAGTCTATCGGATGTGTTTTTGGGTGTGCTTTCACGGAAGGGTTCCGATGTGTGCGATGGCGCGTGTCATGCAAATCGGGTGCCGTTTTCGCACCACTTTTACTTCGGAAATGAAAGTCTCCGAAACACCCAAAACATGTTTGTTTGGCCAAAACGAGTGTATCGGATGCGTTTTTCGGTGTGCTTCGACGTAAGGGCTCCGATGTGTGCGATGGCGCGTGTCATGCAAATCGGGGTCCCGTTTTCGCACCACTTTTACTTCGGAAATGAAACTCTCCAAAACACCGAAAACATGTTTGTTTGGCCCAATCAAGTCTATCGCATGTGTTTTTGGGTGTGCTTTCACGGAAGGGTTCCGATGTGTGCGATGGCGCGTGTCATGCAAATCGGGTGCCGTTTTCGCAACCACTTTTACTTCGGAAATTGTCGCAACCCCGTCCGATAAAATCGTACGGTTGCTCATCCAGAATCATTCGGGGTGCCACTTGGCGAAGCAAGCGACCATACAGTACAATAATTAACAAGGACACGCAAAACATGATTTAAAGGGTACATGAATTATTAATGTTACAATATTTGTTCAGATAATTTAGGTGCGAAAACGTAGTTCGAAAACAAGCGAAAGTCAGCGGAAGCTAAGTTTTACAACTCGACGATACAATTAAGCGCGCCAGCCCACGGGTGCTTAATCTTCATAGGTCGGAGAAGCGGGAACCCACTCGAAGGTCCACTCCGAGGGTGCCTCCCCTTCCCAACCACCACAACCACATTAAGTAGAGTTAGAGGGATCACCTGCAAAAATATTAATCCACAAAGCCTGAGCAACTAATACTCAGCAAGACTTACCCATCGACGTGGTCATCTAATGACCGACTCCTAGAATGCAGGGTTATTGGTAGAGGTTGATCGGGTCTTGCGAAAACAGCACTAATATTCTATTCAAATTTTAGCCAATTTAATAGTAGTCACTGTGAGTTTACTAAATGCGGCGCTATTCTAACAATCAAGAATACATTACAACAAACAAAGTGAAATGTGCCACTTTCATCATAATCCTCTATTTTCATATCGTTGCGGCGGAAAGGAGCAAGTGCTACTCTTAACCACGAGGAGTGGCCATTATAATTGATTTACATCCTGCAGGAGAAACCCGAATGACACGACACGTGTACACTCAACTGAGTCACACGTGGCTACCTTTCGCAACATCGTGACAGTGTTGGCTCAACATCCATCCCTCCAAGGACATGGTCCTCCAGGCGATGCCCTGCATCCCTGTACGGCCCCAAGCCTTTCCCACTAGCACAAGCCCAAGAAAACAAAAGCGAATGCATCCACCTTGCTGGTCCGTTCACCCAGAAAAAGGGATGGCCAATTGTCCAACAAAGCACGATGAGCTACATCGGTTTCCTGGTCCCATATACCAGTATGCACTCGGTACACACCTCAAACTTGACCAATGCAACCGCACCCGATAGGGTGCCCGACTTTTAATCACACTTAAGATCAACATATTGTCGACTTTTCCTCTTTTGAATAAACACGAGTAGTCTCCATACTACTCGGATGCTTCCGAATTCTTATCTTCAAGCATCGCATTCTATCGAGGGCTCTACCAAAATGATCCATAGGAAACCTATCAAGTCATGCATCTAGGTTTTCACGGCAATTTTCTCGAAACTTAATGCACAAACAATTCCTACATTCATAGTGGAAAACAGAAAGTTTGTAAAACATAGGTGTGCACCGGGGCTTGCCTTGGTTTGCAGAAAAATCCGAGCACTCAGACAAGAAGTTAGTTCCTGCGGGTGCTTCTTCTGGATTCTCGTTCACCGGCGGAATCTCCTGGTCGGTTCCTATACGACGAAAATGCAGTGAATTACTTAATGCAGAGAGTCACAATGCTATTATTAATTATTAACTAGTGTTTCATTGTTAGGAATTAGGGTTAGATTGCGACCTTGCCTTAATTACTAATCGTTTATTAACTACGACTATTTAACTAGGTTAAAAGTGACATTTTTAATTACTTCCCAAGATTATTTTTAGTTGATGGTACTCTCTGAGATATGAATTTTAAGCTTTGGTTGAGGCCTAGGTGATTTTTCTAATTTTTACAATAATTCATCGAAGTTCCTGTTATTAGACTTTATAAAATCAGAAACCATATGTAAACCTTGGAATAAAATTATGGTATTTTATGGTGTTACTCAGGAGAACCAAATCTACAACTTTGTTCTTGGGGTCTAACATTTTTACTGACTTCTAAAATGTATTTTGAAAAGGGTATTTTTAATAGGCAGATTGGGGTATTGTGAAAGTATTATATACAATTTGGTGGTCCTAAAATCCCAATAAATTTTCAGTGGATGCGCTCTGCCATGGAGAACTTGTAGATCAAATTTCAGCCTTATCACTGCTCTAAAATTTGAATTAAAATTCAAAAACAGAAAAGAGTATTTTAATTATTCCTGAAAATTTTTGGTCATTTTATAAAAAGTGCTTTAACAGAAATTTAGTATTAGTCATGAGGTTTCTAAAAAGGTTTGGTTTGCTATTTTTGGATTAGTATTCTATTTTATATGGATTTTACAACTCTGTAGATTTCTCTAGAATTTGAATAATTTGAATTGAACCCGGGCCGCCAGTCAGTGGCACAAGACAGAGGAGCGGCGCTAGGGCAACGCCCGACGGCGCACCACCGGTGGTTCTCGCCGGAGGAAAGGTCGGCGGCGGCTTCCATGGTGTCCACCGCACTCACCGCGAGTCAGAGAGTCCGTTAGATGAAGGAGGGGCGACGGGGCTCACCGGAGATACGCCGGCGACGGTGGACCTCTTACGGCAATGGCGGCGGCGGCGTTCCGGCGGCTCGACGGTCGGTGGGCGTCGGGGCTGAGCGCTGTGAGCTGCAGTGGAGGTCGGGGATAACGCTGGGCACGACGGGGATGAACGAAAGTGGCCGAAAGGTGGTCGTCGACGGTGAGGTGGCGGCTCGGCGGGTGCTCCGGCGATGGCACGGCGATTCCGTCACCGCTGCTTCACCAAAACCAGTGCGGTCAATTGAAATGGAACGAGGGCTACCCGAGGGTCGTGCCAATGGAAGGAATTGAAAAATGTCTCACCGGCGAGGAAGAATTTGACAGAGTGGCGACAATGGCGGTGCGGCGGCGCTCCGAGGAGGAATTGCCGGAGTTGGCTAGGGTTTCGGCTGTAGAATGGTTAATTGGGTGTGGGAGGGTGTAGTGGGTGATCTCGTGTGCAACGGAGAGGCTCGGTTTGGTTTGAATTGAAACGGGGCAGTCGGTCGGCTTGGGGAGCAGGGCGGCGGCAATGGCGGCAGGGCAGTGGAAGAAAAGAGAATGGGCGAGGAGGAAGAAGAGAATTGACGGAGCAGCGATTTGTAACTCACCAAGACGGCTCACAGTACACGAGTGGTTGGATGGGGGACGTTGCAGCGGCGTTCTCGGGTGGAATTTAATCAGGCGGCCGGCTATGGTGAAGGTGGTCGCCGTTTCCCGTACGCGGGTGGTTCGCCGGACGAGCGGAGCAGCGGCGATCGCGGAGGCTCATCAAGTCGCACGTCGGGTCTCCTCGGTTCTGCGCGGCTAGGGCGTAGGGTGGCGCTCCGGCGGGGAGAAGCGGCATGGGCGGCTCTGTCGATCGGCCGCTCGGCTGTACGAAGGCAGCGTTGTACTGTACTCTCCCGACAACAGAGCGACAACAGAGAAGAAAAGAAACAGAGGCAGTACAGAATGGAAGGAGGAAGGAAGAAAAGAATAAGGTGGAATTTGAAAGTTTGAATTTAAATTTGCATTTGAACTCCAATAAAATGGTTGAATGGCTTGACAAGCAAGGGAAAGTGAGATTTAAATTTTTCTTGAATTGGCCACTTGTGTTTTCATTGAATTCGTTTATCTATTGTTTGAATTCCCAACCTAATTAGGGTTTCAAATTTTTGAGTCGCTTCGGAATTTATTTCAAGGTTTGATCAACGATCAAATCCGATAACCCTAGTTCCCAGTATTTAACTGCTAAGCTTCTCGCCGATTAGGGTTTTGATAACTTAGTCACGGGGTTTCGGCCCTAATCGCACGTTAATCCTCTTCCGCCTTATGAACATGAATCGCTACTGGGCTCTCTTACTTCACTTAACTAAAGTTAATAGAATTACATAATTTGACATGACCAGAAGTATTAATAACCCATTTTAGTAGCCATTTATTTAACTCCCTCTACTTTATTAAATGGCAACGAAAATTTTTAAATCTTTACTTTGACGTCATAATTTTGCTTATTTATCGGATTGATTGAGTTTAAGTTTTTGAGGTGTCACAGCCCTCCCCCCTTAAGAAAATCTCGTCCCGAGATTTCGAAAGGAACGATATGATGAAGGAATTTTGCGGATTACCTCCAGATAGATGCCAAAACTCCGGAAATTTAGATTGTAGGAATTTTCACTCTCCCACGTGGCTTCATCTTCGGAATGATTTGCCCACTGCACCTTATAGAACCTTATGGTTTTTCTCCGAGTTACACGATCCTTCCGATCGAGTATTTTGATTGGCATCTCCGGATAGGTGAGATCATCCTGGATTATTTCGACCTCGGGAATAGCCACCTCTTGGGGAAGTTTTAGGCACTTCCGAAGTTGGGACACATGGAACACATTATGAACTCCGGACATATGAGGGGGTAGTTCCAGACGATAGGCCACGGGACCACATCTGGCGACAATTTTGAAAGCTCCGATAAACCTGGGAGCCAGTTTACCCCTAATGCCAAAACGTTGAACACCCTTCGTCGGCGACACTCGGAGGTAGACGTGGTCATCCACCTCAAAGGTCAACGGCCGACGCCTCTTGTCTGCATAGCTCTTCTGCCGTGATTTTGCTGCACGCAGATTAGCCTGAATAAGCTTAACTTTCTCCTCAGCCTGAGTCACTAAATCTGGTCCGAAAACCATCCTTTCTCCTGCCTCAGACCAGTTTAGGGGTGTACGACACGGTTGGCCATACAGTGCTTCAAACGGAGACATTTTTATGCTTTCTTGATAACTATTGTTGTAAGAAAACTCTGCAAACGGCAGACATTCTTCCCAATTTTGCCCATGAGACAGCACGGATGCACGGAGCATGTCCTCCAGAATTTGATTTACACGCTCGGTTTGTCCATCGGTTTGCGGATGATAAGCTGTACCGTGGATTAACTGAGTACCAAGGGCTTTATGGAATTGCTCCCAGAAGCGGTTTACAAATTGTGTACCCCGATCAGAGATGATGGTTTTAGGAACACCATGAAGGCACATGATGCGGGAGATATACAGTTCCGCATACTTCTTTGCATTGTAGCGGGTGTATACCGGAATGAAATGAGCCGCTTTAGTCAATCGATCGACTATGACCCAAATAGAATCATGGTGTTGAGTGATGAGAGGAAGGCCAACAATGAAATCCATACTAATATCTTCCCATTTCCATGAGGGTATACTGAGAGGTTGCAGTGGACCGGCACTTTTCAAGTGATCCGCCTTGACTTGCCGACATGTATTGCACTCAGAGACATACCGAGCGATTTCACGCTTCATTCGGGTCCACCAAAATTTCCTCCGTAAATCTTGGTACATCTTATTACTACCCGGATGTATAGAGTACTTGGAGAGATGTGCTTCATCCATAATTTTCTTCCGCAGCTCAAAATTCTTCGGTACGACGAGGCGGTCGTTGAACCAAAGAACACCTTCTTCATCAAGACGAAAACATTTCATCTTGTCACTGCCTATTCGAGCGCGAATTTTCTCCATGCCCTTATCAACCTTTTGTGCAGTCACCACTTCTTCTCGGAGAGTAGGGACAAGAGCTAAATTATACAAGGTTCCGTGGGGAAGGACACGGAGACTAGGCTCGTCTGGACTGCAACAGGAGGTTATGGCAAGGTTTTGAAGTGTACTGGGATTATAGCAGGCATTGCGACTGAGGGCATCGGCAACCACATTTGCTTTGCCCGGAAGGTAATGAATTTCCAATTCATAATCCTTGATCAACTCTAACCACCTTCGCTGCCTCATGTTGATGAGGACATCACTTCCACAGACACAACCAAACCAATTGCACAAGAAGGACCAATGACACGAGCTCGAGCGCGTCAACTTAATTATCAGGTCAAGTCATTCCTCGCTGTCCATAGTAGTTCTTTTAAGAATGGGGTACTGCTAAATCCTTGTGGTGATTTTGTTATGATTAGGAACATGGGATGAGCACCAGAACCATCAAGCAGGATCGGACCATCAAGCAGGGTTAGATTGTTTCGATCATAATTTTTCACTCCGGATGTTGTTGAAGGCTCATGAGTACTCATCGGAAAGATCTCGAAGTCTACTTTCAGATGGGTCCAACCTCAGCTTCAAACTCCTCCAGACATGATCAGAATCGTCCAAAAGGTGTTCGGACCTCCAGTCATGGGCTGAGGCCCATTGTATCTAGTTTAACCCACTAGGGGCCCTCTCTAAGTTAGGGTTTGAGTCCCCCACGCCTCCAGGATGTTTTCCCACCATGTAAACCTGTGGTAACCGTCATTTGATGGTGGGTTTTGTTCAGATGCAAGTTTAGCCTTAGCTACTTCCCTGTAAACGCGTGTGTCGACGAGACCACCCGATTTGCTTGATTCAGAACCCCAATTTCGTGATTATATCCAGATCTGTGAGTTGTCTACCTGTTCATCTTGTTCTTGCTTGTTCTCGATTGCTTGCAGGTTCAGGGTTGTTCTTGGCACAGCAAGAACAACAATAAATCGGAGCCGGTGTACCTGTTGCTAAGGCGCAGCAACCCTGTTGGTTGTTGTAGTCGGACAGCCAACGTCGAATCCACCCCAAATCGAAGTTATCCTCCTCTCATCGAAAGATCGGGATCAGCCCCTGGCATATCATGTGGTAATTAGAGCAAGGTTTATCGGTGAGAGTATCTACCAATCTGTTTAGATTTCTTTGCCTATAGTCCAGAGATTGCCCACAAAAAAATAGGATAAACCTGAAATTTTCCAAAACAAAATTGTGCCTTGCTGTTCTGCTTGGTCAATACTTGTTGAGTTTTTGGTTACATCGATTGATTGAGTTGCTGGTTCTAGGGTTTCATCCATTAGAGTTTTGAGTTCTTTTCACGATTTTTTTTTATCACCACCAGATCCACCACTGCTGCCATCACCATCGCTTCCACCAAAATTTTCCCTAGACCAGAACCACCAGTTTTTCCACCACCATTACATCCACCTCCGCTGCTATCTGAATCATCGTTTTATCTCAATTTGTGGTCTTACAAAGTTATAGTTTCATTTCCTAGTCTGAACAAGAGTTGTGATTGCTTTGATGTGCAAGTGCCGTCTTTGATACTCCTGTTCAGAGAAGTGTATGTTATGATCAGTGTTTCAGAGTTGTGCTGCCAATAAAAAAAAATTCAAAAAAAAAAGAAGAAAAGAAAAGAAAAGAAGGAAAGATTAAAAAAAAAGAATTTGTTTCAGCAGCAGAATTATTTTTTTTTTCTTCTCTTACTTTGCTTGCTCGTGTAAGTTACTGCTTGGTGGCTATTTTGGTGCCTAGGCTCACGTCTCTAGCACATTTGAACCTGGGACCAGCACAATATCGTCGTTGAACAATTATTCAACTTGTTTTTCGACTAACGTGGTTCAAGCTGTCCTTGTTTCTACTTAGAGCCACATAGCTCCACAAATTTAACTACAACAACACAGGGTGACACTTGGTGCTACGATTGTTGTTGTTCTTGTTGTGCCAGCATCCCTGCTGCAACGTGGTAAGAACAAGTAAGAACTTGGTTGGGCAAGTTTGAGTGAAGAGGAAATAGCATAACTTCCTTGTAGTGATATCAACAAATCCTTCTGTTTTCCTCTGCACTAACCATGTCAGGAGAAGAAGACGCCAATCATCGTCAACACTCACCGTGCACAAGGGGAATCATACAACATTTTGAGCGTCATACAAGGAGACACGCTGAAGCTCTTGAGGAGGATGTTCGTGTTACCAATGAGCGCCTTGGACTAATGGAGACGGCGCAGATTAACACCAACCAAAGACTAGCTGCGATGGAGGGCTCCATTGGAGCAGTTAACACTTCACTTGATGCTATTTTGCGCAGGCTTGAGAGAATGGAAGAAGTGCGTAGCAACGAAGATCGACGCCAAAGCAATGGTGGTAGTGAGGGGAGTGCTAGAGCTGAGAATGAGGATTTTTATGCAGGTGACACTGAGCTTGACGATGATGTACATCCTCGCAATCGACGTCCACAACACCACAATCGTCGTGCTAGACCTCCACGTCGAGAGGTACGTGACAATGGTGATTCACTAGGAAATATTAAGTTCACTATGCCTTCGTTTGATGGAAAATATGATCCTGATGCATATCTCACTTGGGAATTAGCTGTTGATCAAAAATTTGCTTGCCATGATTTTCCTGAAAATAAGCGAGTTAGGGCTGCAACTAGTGAATTTACTGATTTTGCTTCCATTTGGTGGAGTGAGTATCATCGTGCTCATCCAAATCGTGTTCCTCAGACTTGGGATGCCTTGAAAAGGGTCATGAGACATAGATTTGTTCCTTCATATCATGCACGTGATTTGTTGAATAGGTTGCAGCAATTCAAACAAGGAAACAAATCTGTAGAGGAATATTACCAGGAGTTGCAAACTGGTATGCTTCGTTGTGGCCTTGTAGAAGGAGAAGATGCTGGAATGGCAAGGTTCTTAGGTGGTTTGAATCGTGAAATTCAGGATATTCTTAATTATAAAGAATATACTTCAATCGACCGCTTGTTTCATCTTGCGTGTAAAGCTGAAAGGGAAGTGCAGGGACGTCGATCTAGCATGAGAACTAATACTTCTGCAGGTCGTGCTAGTTCTTGGACATCAAAATCAGCTGCGGCACCATCAGTTCGTGCACCTGCTCCACCCCCCTACAGCAACAAACAATCTGCAGCATCAAAATCAATTCAAGCGCCCGCTGAACCAACAAAAGGGGCAGCAAGTTCTGCATCCATTGCTTCTACAGGGAGAACAAGGGATATCCAATGCCTGCAATGCAAGAGATATGGACATGTGCGTAAAGATTGTCCAAGCAAACGTGTGCTGATCGTGCGACAAGATGGTGAGTATTCCTCAGCTAGTGATTTGGATGATGAAACATATGCTTTGCTTGCAGCTGACCATGCAGGTGGAGAAGAAGATCAGGTTGAAGAACACATTGGAGCTGCACATGCTGACCATTATGAGAGCCTTATTGTGCAGCGAGTGTTGAGTGCACAGATGAACTTAGCTGAACAGAATCAGCGCCACACCTTGTTCCAAACAAAGTGTGTGGTAAAGGAACGCTCTTGTCGTGTGATCATTGATGGAGGGAGTTGCAACAACCTAGCAAGTTCAGAGATGGTGAAGAAACTAGAATTGGCCACCCAGCCACACCCCCAACCTTACTACATTCAGTGGTTCAACAACAGCGGCAAGGTGAAGGTAACGCGGTTGGTTCGAGTTAGTTTGTCAATTGGCTCTTATCACGATACTGTTAACTGCGATGTTGTACCGATGCAAGCATGTTCCATACTTTTAGGTAGACCATGGCAATTTGATATAGACTCGTTGCATCATGGTAGAACCAATCAATACTCTTTTCTGCATAATGGGAAGAAGCTTGTGTTACATCCTATGTCCCCTGAAGATGTCTTGAAAGATGAACTTGCTAGAGCTAAGAAGTGGAACATAAAGAAGCATCTTGAGAGTGAAAATCAAATAATTGCTAAAGAACTTGAGCAACACACAAAGAAAAACACCAAACCAACTCCTGATAACAAAAATGAGATTAAATTAAAAGGTACCTGCTTGCTTGCAACCAAATCTGATCTGCAAGAGTTTGATGTTTCCACTGATGTTTGCTATGCTTTGATTTGCAAAGAAGCTTTGTTTTCACTTGAGGATATACCTATGTCTTTGCCTCCTGCTGTTACTAACCTTTTGCAGGAGTATGCTGATGTCTTTCCAACGGAGGTGCCACCGGGGCTGCCACCAATTCGAGGAATTGAGCACCAGATTGACCTCATCCCCGGAGCCTCCTTGCCGAACCGTGCTCCATATAGGACCAATCCGCAGGAAACCAAAGAGATACAGCGCCAAGTGCAAGAACTGCTTGACAAAGGTTACATTCGAGAATCACTTAGCCCTTGTGCTGTACCTGTTCTTCTAGTTCCTAAGAAAGATGGATCTTGGCGAATGTGTGTGGACTGTAGGGCGATTAATAATATAACAGTAAGATATCGCCATCCGATTCCGCGATTAGATGACATGCTTGATGAACTGAGTGGCTCAATTGTGTTCTCTAAGATTGATTTACGAAGTGGTTACCACCAGATTCGCATGAAGTTAGGAGATGAATGGAAAACTGCCTTTAAAACCAAGTTCGGTTTATATGAGTGGTTGGTCATGCCTTTTGGTCTCACTAATGCACCCAGCACTTTCATGAGGTTAATGAATGAAGTTTTACGTGCTTTCATTGGACGGTTTGTTGTGGTGTACTTTGATGACATACTGATATATAGCAGAACGCTAGAGGAACATCTTTCTCATTTACGTGCTGTATTTGATGCCTTACGTGATGCTCGTTTATTTGGTAACATTGAGAAGTGCACCTTTTGCACGGATCGAGTCTCTTTTCTTGGCTATGTTGTGACTCCACAGGGAATTGAAGTTGATCAAGCCAAGGTTGACGCGATTCACAGCTGGCCAGTCCCCACAACAGTTACACAAGTGAGGAGTTTTCTAGGACTTGCTGGGTTCTACCGCCGCTCGTGAAGGATTTCAGTACCAATGCAGCCCCACTGCACAAGCTGACCAAGAAGGGTGTTGCTTTCACATGGACACCAACCCAAAGGAATGCGTTCGACACACTAAAAGATAAGTTAACACACGCACCCTTGCTCCAACTTCCTGATTTCAATAAAACTTTTGAGCTTGAATGTGATGCTAGTGGGATTGGACTGGGTGGTGTTTTGTTGCAAGAGGGAAAACCTGTAGCATATTTTAGTGAGAAGTTAAGTGGACCTAGTTTGAACTACTCTACTTATGACAAAGAACTGCTTGCCCTTGTTCGCACTTTGGAAACTTGGCAGCATTATTTGTGGCCCAAAGAGTTTGTCATACACTCTGATCATGAATCCCTAAAACACATCCGTAGCCAAGCAAAACTGAATCGACGGCATGCCAAGTGGGTTGAATTCATTGAGTCCTTTCCTTATGTCATAAAACACAAAAAGGGAAAGGAAAATATTATTGCTGATGCTTTGTCTAGGCGTTACACCATGCTTTCACAACTAGACTTTAAAATCTTTGGTTTGGAAACTATTAAGGAGCAATATGTCAATGATAATGATTTTAAGGATGTCTTGCTGAATTGCCAAGAGGGCAAGTCATGGAACAAATTCATACTTAGTGACGGTTTTGTTTTTCGAGCTAACAAGTTATGCATTCCAGCTAGCTCCGTGCATTTGTTATTGTTGCAGGAAGCGCATGGTGGAGGGCTGATGGGGCACTTTGGTGTGAAGAAAACCGAAGACATCCTTGCTGCACACTTCTTTTGGCCAAAGATGAGGCGAGATGTTGAACGGTTCGTTGCTCGCTGCACAACATGTCAAAAAGCTAAGTCTCGCCTTAATCCTCATGGTTTATATATGCCTTTACCTATTCCTAGTGTTCCGTGGGAGGATATTTCCATGGACTTTGTTTTAGGTCTGCCTAGGACAAAGAAGGGGAGAGATAGTGTTTTTGTTGTGGTGGATAGATTTTCTAAGATGGCTCACTTCATACCATGCCACAAGACAGATGATGCTATACATGTTGCTGATTTGTTCTTTCGTGATATTGTTCGCTTGCATGGTGTACCAAACACCATTGTTTTTGATCGTGATGCAAAGTTTCTTAGCCATTTTTGGAGGACCTTGTGGGCTAAGTTGGGAACTAAGCTTTTATTTTCCACGACATGTCATCCACAAACAGATGGGCAAACTGAGGTTGTTAACAGAACTTTATCTACTCTGCTTAGGGCTGTTTTGAAGAAAAATATAAAACTGTGGGAGGAGTGTTTGCCTCACGTTGAGTTTGCTTATAATCGTTCAAAACACTCTACTACTAAGAAATGTCCTTTCGAGATTGTTTATGGTTTTGTTCCCCGTGCTCCTATTGATCTTTTGCCCCTTCCAACATCGGAGAGGGTAAATGTTGATGCAAATAAACATGCTGAACTGATGTTAAAACTGCACGAAACCACTAAGGAAAATATCGAATGCATGAATGCAAAATACAAACTTGCTAGCAGTAAGGGCAAGAAACATGTAACTTTTGAACCTGGTGATCTAGTTTGGTTACATTTAAGAAAGGATAGGTTTCCTGACTTAAGGAAATCTAAGCTGTTGCCTAGAGCTGCT
Organism: Oropetium thomaeum; assembly: GCA_001182835.1. Lineage (NCBI taxonomy): Eukaryota > Viridiplantae > Streptophyta > Magnoliopsida > Poales > Poaceae > Oropetium > Oropetium thomaeum. Next base: position 47,338 of record LFJQ01000139.1, on the reverse strand, counting down.
AGTCCTTTCAAAGTTTTAGAAAGGATTAATGATAATGCATACAAACTTGAGCTCCCTGCAGATTTTGGGGTTAGCCCCACTTTTAACATTTCAGATTTGAAGCTTTACACGGGAGAAGATGATGACTTTGAGTCGAGGACGACTCAAATGCAAGAAGGGGAGGATGATGAGGACATCACTTCCACAGACACAACCAAACCAATTGCACAAGAAGGACCAATGACACGAGCTCGAGCGCGTCAACTTAATTATCAGGTCAAGTCATTCCTCGCTGTCCATAGTAGTTCTTTTAAGAATGGGGTACTGCTAAATCCTTGTGGTGATTTTGTTATGATTAGGAACATGGGAGGAGCACCAGAACCATCAAGCAGGATCGGACCATCAAGCAGGGCTAGATTGTTTCGATCATAATTTTTCACTCCGGATGTTGTTGAAGGCTCATGAGTACTCATCGGAAAGATCTCGAAGTCTACTTTCAGATGGGTCCAACCTCAGCTTCAAACTCCTCCAGACGTGATCAGAATCGTCCAAAAGGTGTTCGGACCTCCAGTCATGGGCTGAGGCCCATTGTATCCAGTTTAACCCACTAGGGGCCCTCTCTAAGTTAGGGTTTGAGTCCCCCACGCCTCCAGGATGTTTTCCCACCATGTAAACCTGTGGTAGCCGTCATTTGATGGTGGGTTTTGTTCAGATGCAAGTTTAGCCTTAGCTACTTCCCTGTAAACGCGTGTGTCGACGAGACCACCCGATTTGCTTGATTCAGAACCCCAATTTCGTGATTATATCCAGATCTGTGAGTTGTCTACCTGTTCATCTTGTTCTTGCTTGTTCTCGATTGCTTGCAGGTTCAGGGTTGTTCTTGGCACAGCAAGAACAACAACAAATCGGAGCCGGTGTACCTGTTGCTAAGGCGCAGCAACCCTGTTGGTTGTTGTAGTCGGACAGCCAACGTCGAATCCACCCCAAATCGAAGTTATCCTCCTCTCATCGAAAGATCGGGATCAGCCCCTGGCATATCACATGTTCAGATCACTTTGAGTAAAAATATACTTCAAACTTTTGTGATCCGTGTACAGACGTACAAGATTTCCCATGAGGTAATGCCTCCATATCTTCAAAGCATGAACTACCGCGGCGAGCTCTAGATCATGAGTGGGGTAATTAAGCTCATGACGCCGCAGTTGTCGTGACCCGTAGGCGATGACACGTCCATCTTGCATTAATACACACCCTATGCCAGTGCCAGAGGCATCACAATAAACATCGAATGGTTTGGTGATGTCCGGTTGAGCCAATACTGGGGCGGTGGTTAAGTGTTTCTTGAGAGTTCGAAAAGCCTCATCACAAGAATCACCCCAATAGAAAGCGACTCCTTTGTGAAGCAGTTCTGTCATAGGCTTGGAGATCTTCGAAAAGTTCGGAACGAACCGTCGATAATATCCAGCAAGCCCAAGGAAACTGCGAACATCCTTGACGCACTTTGGGGGCTTCCAGTCAAGCACATCTTTCACCTTGCTTGGATCGACAGAGATGCCTTCGGCGGAGATCACATGACCAAGGAACTGCACTTCTTTTAACCAAAAGTCGCATTTGCTGAATTTGGCGTACAGTTTATGTTCCCTCAATCTCTGGAGAACGACACGAAGATGTTCCGCATGTTCTTCCTCCGACTTGGAATAAATAAGGATGTCGTCGATGAAGACCACGACGAATTTGTCCAGCTCGGGCATGAAAACGGAATTCATTAGATACATGAAGTGGGCTGGAGCATTGGTCAAACCGAAGGACATGACAAGGTATTCGTAGAGACCGTACCTTGTAGAAAAGGCAGTCTTGGGAATGTCCTCAGGACGGATTTTTATTTGATGATACCCCGAGCGAAGATCAACTTTGGAAAAGACCTTGGCGCCCACAAGCTGATCGAACAAGATGTCTATGCGGGGCAAAGGATATTTGTTCTTGATGGTGACCGCATTCAACGGTCGATAATCAACACAGAGTCTCAGGGTCTCATCCTTCTTCTTCACAAATATGGCGGGACAACCCCAAGGAGACGAGCTAGGTCGAATAAAACCCTTGTCTAACAACTCTTTTAGTTGAATTTTTAATTCGGCCAACTCATTCGGAGCCATCCTATACGGTCTTCTAGAGATGGGAGCGGTACCGGGCTGGAGCTCAATTTTGAACTCGACGTCCCGATCGGGTGGTAATCCCGGTAAATCCTCCGGGAAGACGTCAGGAAACTCACACACCACTGGAATATCCTCCAACTTTTTACCAGAAACTTGATGAAGGCTAGGTGATTTGGGAATTGGTGGCGCAACTTGAAAAGATATGGAGCCGTGTAGAGGGGAGTTTAATTGAATCTCTCGTTGCAGAAATGTGCAACACGGCGTTATGGTACACCATCCAACCCATACCTAAAATTATGTCTATGCCATGATGGTCAAGAACGATGAACTGGGGTTTAAATATTTTTCCGCCCAGATTTAGTGGTGCTTGGTGGACTTTTAATGTGGTAGATATTTTTCCGGCGGGTGAGGTAATAATATAGGGTGTTTTGGTGATAGCGGTGGGAAGGCCACACCTTTGGACACACGCCCTACTAATGAAATTATGAGTGGCACCCGAATCAAATAAAACTAAGACAGGCTGTTCTCGAATAGAAAACATACCCGCAAGGACTTGTTCACCTTCTTGAACTTCCTCGGCCACAGTGTGATTGACGTGGCCCTGAGTAGGCGCATTCCCGCCAGGCTGGGGACGGGAACCGTTGTTGTTGCGGGGGTTGCCCTGCTGGGCCTTACCCTGCTGTCGAGGAGGCTGGCGGCAATCTTTAGCAAAGTGGCCGGGACGACCGCAATTGAAACGCGGCCTTGGACCCGTGTTGTTGTACTGTTGCGGTGGACGAGGCGCTTGGGTCATCTGCCTGTGACCCCCGGAGTTGAAGCTAGGCTGCTGCCCAAACTGAGGGCCTTGGCGTGCCACGGACTGCTGGGAGGATGATGGGCGATAACCTCCACCCGGTGGCATTGTAGCCTTGAACTTCTGGCCCGTCGGTGAAGTGATAGCCAAACGGTACCTCTGGGGCGGCTGGTTACCAGAGGGACCCACAACTGCACGCTTGCGCTTCTTCTCCTCCTGGTGAGCGCGCGTAGCATCCTCTTGAGTGATGGCAGCACTCACCAATGTGTTGAAGTTAGCGCTGTGGTGGAGGGCTAGGCGCTCACGTAACTTGGAGTTCAAGCCCTTCATGAAACAGCCCCTCTTTTTGGCATCCGTGTCCACGTGATGTCCAGCATACTGCGCCAGGTAATTAAACTTGCGCGAGTATTCATGAACACTCATGTGGCCTTGACGCAGTTCTTCAAATTCGCGCGCCTTGCGCTGTATGAGGCCATCCGGAATGTGATGTGCCCTGAAAGCTTCACGGAACTCCGTCCATTGCACTTGGTGGCCATCGGGAAGAGAGGCAGTGTAATTAAACCACCACGCTCTCGCCGGTCCGCGGAGTTGCTGAGCCGCGAAGAGAGTCTTCTAATGCTCAGTGCAGTGAAGGAGCTCAAACTTGGACTCGATGGTGTGCAGCCAATTATCGGCGTCCAAGGGGTCAGCTGCATCCGCGAAGGTTGGCGGATGGACGGCTGAGAAATCCCCATAGGAGCTCTCTGGCGGGGGTGCCTGTGCACGCTGACGACCACCCTGGCGATTCTGCTCGATCAGAATCTGCATGAGTTGCTGTTGGGTGGCCATAAACTGTTCCCACATCCTCGGAGGTGGGGGCGGCGGTGGAGGAAGGTTAGAGCCACTAGCCTGGTCTTGCCCGCTCGATCCGCGAGTGCGTCCTGCCATCTGTCATAAGAAAACCTTCACTCCATTAGAGGATTGATCATGCGCTTGAATACACACAGGCCAACAGAATGCATTCAAACAAAGCATGACTGGATACACGTTAAGACAATGGAAATAGGCAACACATGATTGGGATCACTTCATTACTGAGAAAGTCAACGGTGGCATACATGGAAGGTACCCGCATTACATCCCGAAGTGGCCTAGCCACATTTTACAAAATTGCGTAGCGATACCGAGTCATACTACGCTGCCCACGGGACGTATGCCCACTAATAACAGTTTGACACGGACTAAAGATACTACTAGGTCTTAAGTTCTAGTTGCCCACATATATGTGCGCAACCTAAGCCGCGATAGATGATTAGGGCACAGGACTGTCAACGTCGGAATCCATCTCCTCATCGTAGGGCGACGGGGGATGCTCGTTCTCCACGCCCGACATGCCTGACTCCTCATCAGGTGGGACATCTGGTGCTTGCATCGGCTGTGGGGCCTGATGCTGAAGAGCCATCTCGAGGTCCATCACGGCGTCCTCCCACTGAGCATGGATCTGCTCAATGGTCTGCTCGGCGGTGTGGAGCTGAGCGCGAACGTCATGAATCTCGTTCTCCGCCTCGAGCCTCAGCTCATCTATCCATTCGGCCTCAGCCTCGAGCCTATCGACCTGCACCTTCAGGTCGTCGCGCTCACTCTCCAGCTCAGCGATTTGCTGATCGGCCTGGGCCTTCTGCTCTTGAAGCTGCTGCTGAAGCTCCTCGACTTGGGCTTTTAAGCCACAGTTCTCCGCCTTGGCCTTCTCTAACTTGTAGGAAACCTCAAGCCACTCCAGAAGCACCTTCAGGCGCCCCTGCTCCTCTTCGGAACGGGACTGCTCCGCCTGTTCGCGAGCCTCGGCCAGCTCCACAAGATCGGCCTCGAGCTCCGCGATGCGTGCCGTGAGGGCAGCACTGCCGTCGACGTCCGAAGGGGCCATCTGTCGAACCATGGAAAACAAGTAAACTCTCATCTCCAAAAGGAAACGAAAATTTTTGTACCATTATTCACAACTGCGCAACCGGAGAAAAATGGCGATACCGACATCACGGAACCGATAACAGCGGAACTTGATTTTTTTGTCTCCAATGTGCAACAGAGGGACTCTTTCTCTCATGCAACCAAAGGTAGAATCATAAAACACCTCCCCCCTTAGGAAAAAGACCTAGCGAGTGGAGCTAGAAGGTGAAACCCTACAGATGCTATAGGATTTTGGGAGTAAGGGACGGACTGAACACAAGCGGTTAAAATTTTTATGTACTTCTCTCCTTGATTATTTTGCTTGATTCATTTACAGTTTCTTATTGCATTTATGGGGTTGAACCTTTTTAATTAAGTGAATTTTGGTACACATGCAGGAATGGAATAATGCCACGACCTATGCATCCTCTCCAACAGAAAACCCTAATACGTTATCCTCGGTGGCGCTACTCGTTCTCTCGAAAAGAATCGTTTTCTACACGGTCTAACGATAATTAGTGTACCTGCAGAAAATCACATCACAGAACAGGTATGCAATATGGCCATGATAGTCACGACTCATGGCAACCGGCGGCAACCAGTAACGCCTTGCCGTTAGCGGCCATGAAAAGCATCTCAGGCAAGATGGGTGAACCAGCAACGCGAACACCAAGCGACCGTGAATATTATCCCACGGCAGGACTACGTACCTTCGTTGTAGTTCGTTGGTGCGTCGTTACATAAATGTAAATCAACTCAAAGTAAAATGCATGAATGCAAAGTTAGCATTGCCATTCTTCCTAACTATAACTTCTAATATGGGCTTTCTATAGCGTGCCTCACCGTAACGTAGTTTTTCAAAATAAGCCTCGTTAATTAGAGTACTGATCCCCGAATGGCTCTGATACCACGTGTCGCAACCCCGTCCGATAAAATCGTACGGTTGCTCATCCAGAATCATTCGGGGTGCCACTTGGCGAAGCAAGCGACCATACAGTACAATAATTAACAAGGACACGCAAAACATGATTTAAAGGGTACATGAATTTTTAATGTTGCAATATTTGTTCAGATAATTTAGGTGCGGAAACGTAGTTCGAAAACAAGCGAAAGTCAGCGGAAGCTAAGTTTTACAACTCGACGATACAATTAAGCGCGCCAGCCCACGGGTGCTTAATCTTCATAGGTCGGAGAAGCGGGAACCCACTCGAAGGTCCACTCCGAGGGTGCCTCCCCTTCCCAACCACCACAACCACATGAAGCAGAGTTAGAGGGATCACCTACAAAAATATTAATCCACAAAGTCTGAGCAACTAATACTCAGCAAGACTTACCCGTCAACGTGGTCATCTAATGACCGACTCCTAGAATGCAGGGTTATTGGTAGAGGTTGATCGGGTCTTGCGAAAACAGCACTAATATTCTATTCAAATTTTAGCCAATTTAACAGTAGTCACTGTGAGTTTACTAAATGCGGCGCTATTCTAACAATCAAGAATACATTACAACAAACAAAGTGAAATGTGCCACTTTCATCATAATCCTCTATTTTCATATCGTTGCGGCGGAAAGGAGCAAGTGCTACTCTTAACCACGAGGAGTGGCAATTATAATTGATTTACATCCTGTAGGAGAAACCCGAATGACACGACACGTGTACACTCAACTGAGTCACACGTGGCTACCTTTCGCAACATCATGACAGTGTTGGCTCAACATCCATCCCTCCAAGGACATGGTCCTCCAGGCGATGCCCTGCATCCCTGTACGGCCCCAAGCCTTTCCCACTAGCACAAACCCAAGAAAACAAAAGCGAATGCATCCACCTTGCTGGACCGTTCACCCAGAAAAAGGGATGGCCAATTGTCCAACAAAGCACGGTGAGCTACATCGGTTTCCTGGTCCCATATACCAGTATGCACTCGGTACACACCTCAAACTTGACCAATGCAACCGCACCCGATAGGATGCCCGACTTTTAATCACACTTAAGATCAACATATTGTCGACTTTTCCTCTTTTGAATAAACACGAGTAGTCTCCATACTACTCGGATGCTACCGAATTCTTATCTTCAAGCATCGCATTCTATCGAGGGCTCTACCAAAATGATCCATAGGAAACCTATCAAGTCATGCATCTAGGTTTTCACGGCAATTTCCTCGAAACTTAATGCACAAACAATTCCTACATTCATAGTGGAAAACAGAAAGTTTGTAAAACATAGGTGTGCACCGGGGCTTGCCTTGGTTTGCAGAAAAATCCAAGCACTCAGACAAGAAGTTAGTTCCTGCGGGTGCTTCTTCTGGATTCTCGTTCACCGGCGGAAGCTCCTGGTCGGTTCCTATACGACGAAAATGCAGTGAATTGCTTAATGCAGAGAGTCACAATGCTATTATTAATTATTAACTAGTGTTTCATTGTTAGGAATTAGGGTTAGATTGCGACCTTGCCTTAATTACTAATCGTTTATTAACTACGACTATTTAACTAGGTTAAAAGTGACATTTTTAATTACTTCCCAAGATTATTTTTAGTTGATGGTACTCTCTGAGATATGAATTTTAAGCTTTGGTTGAGGCCTAGGTGATTTTTCTAATTTTTACAATAATTCATCGAAGTTCCTGTTATTAGACTTTATAAAATCAGAAACCATATGTAAACCTTGGAATAAAATTATGGTATTTTATGGTGTTACTCAGGAGAACCAAATCTACAACTTTGTTCTTGGGGTCTAACATTTTTACTGACTTCTAAAATGTATTTTGAAAAGGGTATTTTTAATAGGCAGATTGGGGTATTGTGAAAGTATTATATACAATTTGGTGGTCCTAAAATCCCAATAAATTTTCAGTGGGTGCGCTCTGCCATGGAGAACTTGTAGATCAAATTTCAGCCTTATCACTGCTCTAAAATTTGAATTAAAATTCAAAAACAGAAAAGAGTATTTTAATTATTCCTGAAAATTTTTGGTCATTTTATAAAAAGTGCTTTAACAGAAATTTAGTATTAGTCATGAGGTTTCTAAAAAGGTTTGGGTTGCTATTTTTGGATGAGTATTCTATTTTATGTGGATTTTACAACTCTGTAGATTTCTCTGGAATTTGAATAATTTGAATTGAACCCGGGCCCGCCAGTCAGTGGCACAAGACAGAGGAGCGGTGCTAGGGCAACGCCCGACGGCGCAACACCGGTGGTTCTCGCCGGAGGAAAGGTCGGCGGCGGCTTCCATGGTGTCCACCGCACTCACCGCGAGTCAGAGAGTCCGTTAGATGAAGGAGGGGCGACGGGGCTCACCGGAGATACGCCGGCGACGGTGGACCTCTTACGGCAATGGCGGCGGCGGTGTTCCGGCGGCTCGACGGTCGGTGGGCGTCGGGGCTGAGCGCTGTGAGCTGCAGTGGAGGTCGGGGATAACGCTGGGCACGACGGGGATGAACGGAAGTGGCCGAAAGGTGGTCGTCGACGGTGAGGTGGCGGCTCGGCGGGTGCTCCGGCGATGGCACGGCGATTCCGTCACCGCTGCTTCACCAAAACCAGTGCGGTCAATTGAAATGGAACGAGGGCTACCCGAGGGTCGTGCCAATGGAAGGAATTGAAAAATGTCTCACCGGCGAGGAAGAATTTGACAGAGTGGCGACAATGGCGGTGCGGCGGCGCTCCGAGGAGGAATTGCCGGAGTTGGCTAGGGTTTCGGCTGTAGAATGGTTAATTGGGTGTGGGAGGGTGTATAGTGGGTGATCTCGTGTGCAACGGAGAGGCTCGGTTTGGTTTGGATTGAAACGGGGCAGTCGGTCGGCTTGGGGAGCAGGGCGGCGGCAATGGCGGCAGGGCAGTGGAAGAAAAGAGAATGGGCGAGGAGGAAGAAGAGAATTGACGGAGCAGCGATTTGTAACTCACCAAGACGGCTCACAGTACACGAGTGGTTGGATGGGGGACGTTGCAGCGGCGTTCTCGGGTGGAATTTAATCAGGCGGCCGGCTATGGTGAAGGTGGTCGCCGTTTCCCGTACGCGGGTGGTTCGCCGGACGAGCGGAGCAGCGGCGATCGCGGAGGCTCATCAAGTCGCACGTCGGGTCTCCTCGGTTCTGCGCGGCTAGGGCGTAGGGTGGCGCTCCGGCGGGGAGAAGCGGCATGGGCGGCTCTGTCGATCGGCCGCTCGGCTGTACGAAGGCAGCGTTGTACTGTACTCTCCCGACAACAGAGCGACAACAGAGAAGAAAAGAAACAGAGGCAGTACAGAATGGAAGGAGGAAGGAAGAAAAGAATAAGGTGGAATTTGAAAGTTTGAATTTAAATTTGCATTTGAACTCCAATAAAATGGTTGAATGGCTTGACAAGCAAGGGAAAGTGAGATTTAAATTTTTCATGAATTGGCCACTTGTGTTTTCATTGAATTCGTTTATCTGTTGTTTGAATTCCCAACCTAATTAGGGTTTCAAATTTTTGAGTCGCTTTGGAATTTATTTCAAGGTTTGATCAACGATCAAATCCGATAACCCTAGTTCCCAGTATTTAACTGCTAAACTTCTCGCCGATTAGGGTTTTGATAACTTAGTCACGGGGTTTCGGCCCTAATCGCACGTTAATCCTCTTCCGCCTTATGAACATGAATCGCTACTGGGCTCTCTTACTTCACTTAACTAAAGTTAATAGAATTACATAATTTGACATGACCAGAAGTATTAATAACCCATTTTAGTAGCCATTTATTTAACTCCCTCTACTTTATTAAATGGCAACGAAAATTTTTAAATCTTTACTTTGACGTCATAATTTTGCTTATTTATCGGATTGATTGAGTTTAAGTTTTTGAGGTGTCACAGAAATGAAACCTTCCGAAACACCCAAAACATGTTTGTTTGGCCCAATCAAGTCTATCGCATGTGTTTTTGGGTGTGCTTTCACGGAAGGGTTCCGATGTGTGCGATGGCGCGTGTCATGCAAATCGGGTGCCGTTTTCGCACCACTTTTACTTCGGAAATGAAACTCTCCGAAACACCCAAAACATGTTTATTTGGCCAATACGAGTGTATCGGATGCGTTTTTCGGTGTGCTTCGACGTAAGGGCTCCGATGTGTGCGATGGCGCGTGTCATGCAAATCGGGGTCCCGTTTTCGCACCACTTTTACTTCGGAAATGAAACTCTCCGAAACACCCAAAACATGTTTGTTTGGCCCAATCAAGTCTATCGCATGTGTTTTTGGGTGTGCTTTCACGGAAGGGTTCCGATGTGTGCGATGGCGCGTGTCATGCAAATCGGGTGCCGTTTTCGCACCACTTTTACTTCGGAAATGAAACCTTCCGAAACACCCAAAACATGTTTGTTTGGCCCAAACGAGTGTATCGGATGCGTTTTTGGCTGTGCTTCGACGTAAGGGCTCCGATGTGTGTGATGGCGCGTGTCATACAAATCGGGGTGCCGTTTTCGCACCACTTTTACTTCGGAAATGAAACTCTCCGAAACCCCCAAAACATGTTTGTTTGGCCAAAACGAGTGTATCGGATGCGTTTTTCGTTGTGCTTCGATGTAAGGGCTCCGAGATGTGCGACGGCGCGTCTCATGCAAATCGGAGTCCCGTTTTCGCACCACTTTTACTTCGAAAATGAAACTCTCCGAAACACCCAAAACATGTTTGTTTGGCCCAATGAAGTCTATCGCATGTGTTTTTGGGTGTGCTTCCAGGGAAAGGTTCCGATGTGTGCGATGGCGCGTGTCATGCAAATCGGGTGCCGTTTTCGCACCACTTTTACTTCGGAAATGAAACTCTCCGAAACAACCAAAACATGTTTATTTGGCCCAATCAAGTCTATCAGATGTGTTTTTGGGTGTGCTTTCACGGAAGGGTTCCGATGTGTGCGATGGCACGTGTCATGCAAATCGGGTGCCGTTTTCGCACCACTTTTACTTCGGAAATGAAACCTTCCGAAACACCCAAAACATGTTTATTTGGCCCAAACGAGTGTATCGGATGTGTTTTTGGGTGTTCTTTCACGGAAGGGTTCGATGTGTGCGATGGCGCGTGTTATGCAAATCGGGTGCCGTTTTCGCACCACTTTTACTTCGGAAATGAAACTCTCCGAAACACCTAAAACATGTTTGTTTGGCCCAAACGAGTGTATCAGATGTGTTTTTGGGTGTGCTTCGACGGAAGGGTTCCGATGGGTTCGATGGCGCGTGTCATGCAAATCGGGTGCCGTTTTCGCACAACTTTTACTTCGAAAATGAAACTCTACGAAACACCCAAAACATGTTTGTTTGGCCCAATCAAGTCTATCGGATGTGTTTTTGGGTGTGCTTTCACGGACGGGTTCCGATGTGTGCGATGGCGCGTGTCATGCAAATCGGGTGCCGTTTTCGCACCACTTTTACTTCGGAAATAAAACTCTCCGAAACACCCAAAACATGTCTGTTTAGCCCAAACGACTGTATCGGATGCGTTTTTGGGGGTGCTTCGACGGAAGGGTTCCGATGGGTTCGATGGCGCGTGTCATGCAAATCGGGTGCCCTTTTGGCACCACTTTTACTTCGGAAATGAAACACTCGAAAACACCCAAAACATGTTTGTTTGGCCCAATCAAGTCTATCGGATGTGTTTTTGGGTGTGCTTTCACGGAAGGGTTCCGATGTGTGCGATGGCGCGTTTCATGCAAATCGGGGTCCCGTTTTCGCACCACTTTTACTTCGGAAATGAAACTCTCCGAAACACCCAAAACATGTTTGTTTGGCCCAATCAAGTCTATCGCATGTGTTTTTGGGTGTGCTTTCACGGAAGGGTTCCGATGTGTGCGATGGCGCGTGTCATGCAAATCGGGTGTCGTTTTCGCACCACTTTTACTTGGGAAATGAAACTCTCCGAAACACCCAAAACATGTTTGTTTGGCCCAATCAAGTCTATCGCATGTGTTTTTGGGTGTGCTTTCACGGAAGGGTTCCGATGTGTGCGATGGCGCGTGTCATGCAAAACGGGTGCCGTTTTCGCACCACTTTTACTTCGGAAATGAAACTCTCCGAAACACCCAAAACATGTTTGTTTGGCCAATACGAGTGTATCGGATGCGTTTTTCGGTGTGCTTCGACGTAAGGGCTCCGATGTGTGCGATGGCGCGTGTCATGCAAATCGGGGTGCCGTTTTCGCACCACTTTTACTTCGGAAATGAAACTCTCCGAAACACCCAAAACATGTTTGTTTGGCCCAATCAAGTCTATCGCATGTGTTTTTGGGTGTGCTTTCACGGAAGGGTTCCGATGTGTGCGATGGCGCGTGTCATGCAAATCGGGTGCCGTTTTCGCACCACTTTTACTTCGGAAATGAAACCTTCCGAAACACCCAAAACATGTTTGTTTGGCCCAAACGAGTGTATCGGATGCGTTTTTGGCTGTGCTTCGACGTAAGGGCTCCGATGTGTGTGATGGCGCGTGTCATACAAATCGGGGTGCCGTTTTCGCACCACTTTTACTTCGGAAATGAAACTCTCCGAAACCCCCAAAACATGTTTGTTTGGCCAAAACGAGTGTATCGGATGCGTTTTTCGTTGTGCTTCGATGTAAGGGCTCCGAGAAGTGCGACGACGCGTCTCATGCAAATCGGGGTCCCGTTTTCGCACCACTTTTACTTCGGAAATGAAACTCTCCGAAACACCCAAAACATGTTTGTTTGGCCCAATCAAGTCTATCGCATGTGTTTTTGGGTGTGCTTTCACGGAAGGGTTCCGATGTGTGCGATGGCGCGTGTCATGCAAATCGGGTGTCGTTTTTGCACCACTTTTACTTCGGAAATGAAACTCTCCGAAACACCCAAAACATGTTTGTTTGGCCCAATCAAGTCTATCGCATGTGTTTTTGGGTGTGCTTTCACGGAAGGGTTCCGATGTGTGCGATGGCGCGTGTCATGCAAATCGGGTGCCGTTTTCGCACCACTTTTACTTCGGAAATGAAACTCTCCGAAACACCCAAAACATGTTTGTTTGGCCAATACGAGTGTATCGGATGCGTTTTTCGGTGTGCTTCGACGTAAGGGCTCCGATGTGTGCGATGGCGCGTGTCATGCAAATCGGGGTCCCGTTTTCGCACCACTTTTACTTCGGAAATGAAACTCTCCGAAACACCCAAAACATGTTTGTTTGGCCCAATCAAGTCTATCGCATGTGTTTTTGGGTGTGCTTTCACGGAAGGGTTCCGATGTGTGCGATGGCGCGTGTCATGCAAATCGGGTGCCGTTTTCGCACCACTTTTACTTTGGAAATGAAACCTTCCGAAACACCCAAAACATGTTTGTTTGGCCCAAACGAGTGTATCGGATGCGTTTTTGGCTGTGCTTCGATGTAAGGGCTCCGATGTGTGTGATGGCGCGTGTCATACAAATCGGGGTGCCGTTTTCGCACCACTTTTACTTCGGAAATGAAACTCTCCGAAACCCCCAAAACATGTTTGTTTGGCCAAAACGAGTGTATCGGATGCGTTTTTCGTTGTGCTTCGATGTAAGGGCTCCGAGATGTGCGACGGCGCGTCTCATGCAAATCGGGGTCCCGTTTTCGCACCACTTTTACTTCGGAAATGAAACTCTCCGAAACACCCAAAACATGTTTGTTTGGCCCAATGAAGTCTATCGCATGTGTTTTTGGGTGTGCTTTCACGGAAAGGTTCCGATGTGTGCGATGGCGCGTGTCATGCAAATCGGGTGCCCTTTTGGCACCACTTTTACTTCGGAAATGAAACGCTCGAAAACACCCAAAACATGTTTGTTTGGCCCAATCAAGTCTATCGGATGTGTTTTTGGGTGTGCTTTCACGGAAGGGTTCCGATGTGTGCGATGGCGCGTGTCATGCAAATCGGGGTCCCGTTTTCGCACCACTTTTACTTCGGAAATGAAACTCTCCGAAACACCCAAAACATGTTTGTTTGGCCAAAACAATCTATCGCATGTGTTTTTGGGTGTGCTTTCACGAAGGGTTCCGATGTGTGCGATGGCGCGTGTCATGCAAATCGGGTGCCGTTTTCGCACCACTTTTACTTCGGAAATGAAACTCTCCGAAACACCCAAAACATGTTTGTTTGGCCAATACGAGTGTATCGGATGCGTTTTTCGGTGTGCTGATGTGTGCGATGGCGCGTGTCATGCAAATCGGGTGCCTTTTCGCACCACTTTTACTTCGGAAATGAAACTCTCCGAAACAACCAAAACATGTTTATTTGGCCCAATCAAGTCTATCGGATGTGTTTTTGGGTGTGCTTTCACGGAAGGGTTCCGATGTGTGCGATGGCACGTGTCATGCAAATCGGGTGCCGTTTTCGCACCACTTTTACCTCGGAAATGAAACCTTCCGAAACACCCAAAACATGTTTATTTGGCCCAAACGAGTGTATCGGATGTGTTTTTGGGTGTGCTTTCACGGAAGGGTTCCGATGTGTGCGATGGCGCGTGTCATGCAAATCGGGTGCCGTTTTCGCACCACTTTTACTTCGGAAATGAAACCTTCCGAAACACCCAAAACATGTTTGTTTGGCCCAAACGAGTGTATCGGATGCGTTTTTGGCTGTGCTTCGACGTAAGGGCTCCGATGTGTGTGATGGCGCGTGTCATACAAATCGGGGTGCCGTTTTCGCACCACTTTTACTTCGGAAATGAAACTCTCCGAAACCCCAAAACATGTTTGTTTGGCCAAAACGAGTGTATCGGATGCGTTTTTCGTTGTGCTTCGATGTAAGGGCTCCGAGATGTGCGACGGCGCGTCTCATGCAAATCGGGGTCCCGTTTTCGCACCACTTTTACTTCGGAAATGAAACTCTCCGAAACACCCAAAACATGTTTGTTTGGCCCAATCAAGTCTATCGCATGTGTTTTTGGGTGTGCTTTCACGGAAGGGTTCCGATGTGTGCGATGGCGCGTGTCATGCAAATCGGGTGCCGTTTTCGCACCACTTTTACTTCGGAAATGAAACCTTCCGAAACACCCAAAACATGTTTGTTTGGCCCAAACGAGTGTATCGGATCGTTTTTGGCTGTGCTTCGACGTAAGGGCTCCGATGTGTGTGATGGCGCGTGTCATACAAATCGGGGTGCCGTTTTCGCACCACTTTTACTTCGGAAATGAAACTCTTCGAAACCCCAAAACATGTTTGTTTGGCCAAAACGAGTGTATCGGATGCGTTTTCGTTGTGCTTCGATGTAAGGGCTCCGAGATGTGCGACGGCGCGTCTCATGCAAATCGGGGTCCCGTTTTCGCACCACTTTTACTTCGGAAATGAAACTCTCCGAAACACCCAAAACATGTTTGTTTCGCCCAATGAAGTCTATCGCATGTGTTTTTGGGTGTGCTTTCACGGAAAGGTTCCGATGTGTGCGATGGCGCGTGTCATGCAAATCGGGTGCCTTTTCGCACCACTTTTACTTCGGAAATGAAACTCTCCGAAACAACCAAAACATGTTTATTTGGCCCAATCAAGTCTATCGGATGTGTTTTTGGGTGTGCTTTCACGGAAGGGTTCCGATGTGTGCGATGGCACGTGTCATGCAAATCGGGTGCCGTTTTCGCACCACTTTTACCTCGGAAATGAAACCTTCCGAAACACCCAAAACATGTTTATTTGGCCCAAACGAGTGTATCGGATGTGTTTTTGGGTGTGCTTTCACGGAAGGGTTCCGATGTGTGCGATGGCGCGTGTCATGCAAATCGGGTGCCGTTTTCGCACCACTTTTACTTCGGAAATGAAACCTTCCGAAACACCCAAAACATGTTTGTTTGGCCCAAACGAGTGTATCGGATCGTTTTTGTCTGTGCTTCGACGTAAGGGCTCCGATGTGTGTGATGGCGCGTGTCATACAAATCGGGGTGCCGTTTTCGCACCACTTTTACTTCGGAAATGAAACTCTCCGAAACCCCCAAAACATGTTTGTTTGGCCCAAACGAGTGTATCGGATGCGTTTTTCGTTGTGCTTCGATGTAAGGGCTCCGAGATGTGCGACGGCGCGTCTCATGCAAATCGGGGTCCCGTTTTCGCACCACTTTTACTTCGGAAATGAAACTCTCCGAAACACCCAAAACATGTTTGTTTCGCCCAATGAAGTCTATCGCATGTGTTTTTGGGTGTGCTTTCACGGAAAGGTTCCGATGTGTGCGATGGCGCGTGTCATGCAAATCGGGTGCCTTTTCGCACCACTTTTACTTCGGAAATGAAACTCTCCGAAACAACCAAAACATGTTTATTTGGCCCAATCAAGTCTATCGGATGTGTTTTTGGGTGTGCTTTCACGGAAGGGTTCCGATGTGTGCGATGGCACGTGTCATGCAAATCGGGTGCCGTTTTCGCACCACTTTTACCTCGGAAATGAAACCTTCCGAAACACCCAAAACATGTTTATTTGGCCCAAACGAGTGTATCGGATGTGTTTTTGGGTGTGCTTTCACGGAAGGGTTCCGATGTGTGCGATGGCGCGTGTCATGCAAATCGGGTGCCGTTTTCGCACCACTTTTACTTCGGAAATGAAACCTTCCGAAACACCCAAAACATGTTTGTTTGGCCCAAACGAGTGTATCGGATCGTTTTTGTCTGTGCTTCGACGTAAGGGCTCCGATGTGTGTGATGGCGCGTGTCATACAAATCGGGGTGCCGTTTTCGCACCACTTTTACTTCGGAAATGAAACTCTCCGAAACCCCCAAAACATGTTTGTTTGGCCAAAACGAGTGTATCGGATGCGTTTTTCGTTGTGCTTCGATGTAAGGGCTCCGAGATGTGCGACGGCGCGTCTCATGCAAATCGGGGTCCCGTTTTCGCACCACTTTTACTTCGGAAATGAAACTCTCCGAAACACCCAAAACATGTTTGTTTCGCCCAATGAAGTCTATCGCATGTGTTTTTGGGTGTGCTTTCACGGAAAGGTTCCGATGTGTGCGATGGCGCGTGTCATGCAAATCGGGTGCCTTTTCGCACCACTTTTACTTCGGAAATGAAACTCTCCGAAACAACCAAAACATGTTTATTTGGCCCAATCAAGTCTATCGGATGTGTTTTTGGGTGTGCTTTCACGGAAGGGTTCCGATGTGTGCGATGGCACGTGTCATGCAAATCGGGGTGCCGTTTTCGCACCACTTTTACCTCGGAAATGAAACCTTCCGAAACACCCAAAACATGTTTATTTGGCCCAAACGAGTGTATCGGATGTGTTTTTGGGTGTGCTTTCACGGAAGGGTTCCGATGTGTGCGATGGCGCGTGTCATGCAAATCGGGTGCCGTTTTCGCACCACTTTTACTTCGGAAATGAAACCTTCCGAAACACCCAAAACATGTTTGTTTGGCCCAAACGAGTGTATCGGATGCGTTTTTGGCTGTGCTTCGACGTAAGGGCTCCGATGTGTGTGATGGCGCGTGTCATACAAATCGGGGTGCCGTTTTCGCACCACTTTTACTTCGGAAATGAAACTCTCCGAAACCCCCAAAACATGTTTGTTTGGCCAAAACGAGTGTATCGGATGCGTTTTTCGTTGTGCTTCGATGTAAGGGCTCCGAGATGTGCGACGGCGCGTCTCATGCAAATCGGGGTGCCGTTTTCGCACCACTTTTACTTCGGAAATGAAACTCTCCGAAACACCCAAAACATGTTTGTTTGGCCCAACAGTCTATCGCATGTGTTTTTGGTGTGCTTTCACGGAAGGGTTCCGATGTGTGCGATGGCGCGTGTCATGCAATCGGTGCCGTTTTCGCACCACTTTTACTTCGGAAATGAAACTTCCGAAACACCCAAAACATGTTTGTTTGGCCAAACGAGTGTATCGGATCGTTTTTGGCTGTGCTTCGACGTAAGGGCTCCGATGTGTGTGATGGCGCGTGTCATACAAATCGGGTGCCGTTTTCGCACCACTTTTACTTCGGAAATGAAACTCTTCGAAACCCCCAAAACATGTTTGTTTGGCCAAACGAGTGTATCGGATGCGTTTTTCGTTGTGCTTTCGATGTAAGGGTCCGAGTGTGCGACGGCGCGTTCATGCAAATCGGGGTCCGTTTTCGCACCACTTTTACTTCGGAAATGAAACTCTCCGAAACACCCAAAACATGTTTGTTTCGGCCAATGAAGTCTATCGCATGTGTTTTTGGGTGTGCTTTCACGGAAAGGTTCCGATGTGTGCGATGGCGCGTGTCATGCAAATCGGGTGCCTTTTCGCACCACTTTTACTTCGGAAATGAAACTCTCCGAAACAACCAAAACATGTTTATTTGGCCCAATCAAGTCTATCGGATGTGTTTTTGGGTGTGCTTTCACGGAAGGGTTCCGATGTGTGCGATGGCACGTGTCATGCAAATCGGGTGCCGTTTTCGCACCACTTTTACCTCGGAAATGAAACCTTCCGAAACACCCAAAACATGTTTATTTGGCCCAAACGAGTGTATCGGATGTGTTTTTGGGTGTGCTTTCACGGAAGGGTTCCGATGTGTGCGATGGCGCGTGTCATGCAAATCGGGTGCCGTTTTCGCACCACTTTTACTTCGGAAATGAAACCTTCCGAAACACCCAAAACATGTTTGTTTGGCCCAAACGAGTGTATCGGATGGTTTTTGGTGTGCTTCGACGGAAGGGTTCCGATGTGTGCGATGGCGCGTGTCATGCAAATCGGGGTGCCGTTTTCGCACCACTTTTACTTCGGAAATGAAACTCTCCGAAAACCCCAAAACATGTTTGTTTGCCAAACGAGTGTATCGGATGCGTTTTTCGTGTGCTTCGATGTAAGGGCTCCGATGTGTGCGATGGCGCGTTCATGCAAATCGGGGTCCCGTTTCGCACCACTTTACTTCGAAATGAAACTCTCCGAAACACCCAAAACATGTTTGTTTGGCCCAATAAGTCTATCGGATGTGTTTTTGGGGTGCTTCACGAAAGGGTCCGATGTGTGCGATGGCGCGTGTCATGCAAATCGGGTGCCGTTTTCGCACCACTTTTACTTCGGAAATGAAACTCTCCGAAACACCCAAAACATGTTTGTTTGGCCCAATCAAGTCTATCGGATGTGTTTTTGGGTGTGCTTTCACGGAAGGGTTCCGATGTGTGCGATGGCGCGTGTCATGCAAATCGGGTGCCGTTTTCGCACCACTTTTACTTCGGAAATGAAACCTTCCGAAACACCCAAAACATGTTTGTTTGGCCCAAACGAGTGTATCGGATGTGTTTTGGGTGTGCTTTCACGGAAGGGTTCCGATGTGTGCGATGGCGCGTGTCATGCCAAATCGGGTGCCGTTTTCGCACCACTTTTACTTCGGAAATGAAACCTTCCGAAACACCCAAAACATGTTTGTTTGGCCCAAACGAGTGTATCGGATGCGTTTTTCGGTGTGCTTCGATGTAAGGGCTCCGATGTGTGCGATGGCGCGTTCATGCAAATCGGGGTCCGTTTTCGCACCACTTTTACTTCGGAAATGAAACTCTCCGAAACACCCAAAACATGTTTGTTTGGCCCAATCGAGTCTATCGGATGTGTTTTTGGGTGTGCTTTCACGGAAGGGTTCCGATGTGTGCGATGGCGCGTGTCATGCAAATCGGGTGCCGTTTTCGCACCACTTTTACTTCGGAAATGAAACTCTCCGAAACACCCAAAACATGTTTGTTTGGCCCAATCAAGTCTATCGGATGTGTTTTTGGGTGTGCTTTCACGGAAGGGTTCCGATGTGTGCGATGGCGCGTGTCATGCAAATCGGGGTGCCGTTTTCGCACCACTTTTACTTCGGAAATGAAACTTCCGAAACACCCAAAACATGTTTGTTTGGCCCAAACGAGTGTATCGGATGTGTTTTTGGGTGTGCTTTCACGGAAGGGTTCCGATGTGTGCGATGGCGCGTGTCATGCAAATCGGGTGCCGTTTTCGCACCACTTTTACTTCGGAAATGAAACCTTCCGAAACACCCAAAACATGTTTGTTTGGCCCAAACGAGTGTATCGGATGCGTTTTTGGTGTGCTTCGACGTAAGGGTCCGATGTGTGCGATGGCGCGTGTCATGCAAATCGGGGTGCCGTTTTCGCACCACTTTTACTTCGGAAATGAAACTCTCCGAAACCCCCAAAACATGTTTGTTTGGCCAAAACGAGTGTATCGGATGCGTTTTTGGTGTGCTTCCGATGTAAGGGCTCCGATGTGTGCGATGGCGCGTTCATGCAAATCGGGGTCCCGTTTTCGCACCACTTTTACTTCGGAAATGAAACTCTCCGAAACACCCAAAACATGTTTGTTTGGCCCAATCAAGTCTATCGGCATGTGTTTTTGGTGTGCTTTCACGGAAGAGGTTCCGATGTGTGCGATGGCGCGTGTCATGCAAATCGGGTGCCTTTTCGCACCACTTTTACTTCGGAAATGAAACTCTCCGAAACACCCAAAACATGTTTGTTTGGCCCAATCAAGTCTATCGGATGTGTTTTTGGGTGTGCTTTCACGGAAGGGTTCCGATGTGTGCGATGGCGCGTGTCATGCAAATCGGGTGCCGTTTTCGCACCACTTTTACTTCGGAAATGAAACCTCCGAAACACCCAAAACATGTTTGTTTGGCCCAAACGAGTGTATCGGATGTGTTTTTGGGTGTGCTTTCACGGAAGGGTTCCGATGTGTGCGATGGCGCGTGTCATGCAAATCGGGTGCCGTTTTCGCACCACTTTTACTTCGGAAATGAAACTCTCCGAAACACCCAAAACATGTTTGTTTGCCCAATCGAGTCTATCGCATGTGTTTTTGGTGTGCTTCGGAAGGGTTCGATGTGTGCGATGGCGCGTGTCATGCAAATCGGGTGCCGTTTTCGCACCACTTTTACTTCGGAAAATGAAACCTCCGAAACACCCAAAACATGTTTGTTTGGCCCAAACGAGTGTATCGGATGCGTTTTTGGGTGTGCTTCGACGTAAGGGCTCCGATGTGTGCGATGGCGCGTGTCATGCAAATCGGGTGCCGTTTTCGCACCACTTTACTTCGGAAATGAAACTCTCCGAAACACCCAAAACATGTTTGTTTGGCCCAAACGAGTGTATCGGATGCGTTTTTGGTGTGCTTCATGGAAGGGTCCGATGTGTGCGATGGCGCGTGTCATGCAAATCGGGGTGCCGTTTTCGCACCACTTTACTTCGGAAATGAAACTCTCCGAAACACCCAAAACATGTTTGTTTGGCCCAAACGAGTGTATCGGATGCGTTTTTGGTGTGCTTCGACGAAGGGTCCGATGTGTGCGATGGCGCGTGTCATGCAAATCGGGGTCCGTTTTCGCACCACTTTTACTTCGGAAATGAAACTCTCCGAAACACCCAAAACATGTTTGTTTGGCCCAATCAAGTCTATCGGATGTGTTTTTGGGTGTGCTTTCACGGAAGGGTTCCGATGTGTGCGATGGCGCGTGTCATGCAAATCGGGTGCCGTTTTCGCACCACTTTTACTTCGGAAATGAAACTCTCCGAAACACCCAAAACATGTTTGTTTGGCCCAAACGAGTGTATCGGATGCGTTTTTGGGTGTGCTTCACGGAAGGGTTCCGATGTGTGCGATGGCGCGTGTCATGCAAATCGGGTGCCGTTTTCGCACCACTTTTACTTCGGAAATGAAACTCTCCGAAACACCCAAAACATGTTTGTTTGGCCAAACAAGTGTATCGGATGCGTTTTTGGTGTGCTTTCACGGAAGGGTTCCGATGTGTGCGATGGCGCGTGTCATGCAAATCGGGGTGCCGTTTTCGCACCACTTTTACTTCGGAAATGAAACTCTCCGAAACACCCAAAACATGTTTGTTTGGCCAAACGAGTGTATCGGATGTGTTTTTCGGTGTGCTTCACGGAAGGGTCCGATGTGTGCGATGGCGCGTGTCATGCAAATCGGGTCCTTTTCGCACCACTTTACTTCGGAAATGAAACTCTCCGAAACACCCAAAACATGTTTGTTTGGCCAATCAAGTCTATCGGATGTGTTTTTGGGTGTGCTTTCACGAAGGTTCCGATGTGTGCGATGGCGCGTGTCATGCAAATCGGGTGCCGTTTTCGCACCACTTTTACTTCGGAAATGAAACTCTCCGAAACACCCAAACATGTTTGTTTGGCCCAAACAAGTGTATCGGATGTGTTTTGGGTGTGCTTTCACGGAAGGGTTCCGATGTGTGCGATGGCGCGTGTCATGCAAATCGGGTGCCGTTTTCGCACCACTTTTACTTCGGAAATGAAACCTCCGAAACACCCAAAACATGTTGTTTGGCCAAACGAGTGTATCGGATGTTTTTTGGTGTGCTTCAGAAGGTCATGTTGCGATGGCGCGTATCATGCAAATCGGGTGCCGTTTTCGCACCACTTTTACTTCGGAAATGAAACTCTCCGAAACACCCAAAACATGTTTGTTTGGCCAAAACGAGTGTATCGGATGCGTTTTTCGGTGTGCTTCGATGTAAGGGCTCCGATGTGTGCGATGGCGGTGTCATGCAAATCGGGTCCTGTTTTCGCACCACTTTTACTTCGAAAATGAAACTCTCCGAAACACCCAAAACATGTTTGTTTGGCCCAATCAAGTCTATCGCATGTGTTTTTGGGTGTGCTTTCACGGAAGGGTTCCGATGTGTGCGATGGCGCGTGTCATGCAAATCGGGTGCCGTTTTCGCACCACTTTTACTTCGGAAATGAAACTCTCCGAAACACCCAAAACATGTTTGTTTGGCCAAAACGAGTGTATCGGATGCGTTTTTCGGTGTGCTTCGATGTAAGGGCTCCGATGTGTGCGATGGCGCGTGTCATGCAAATCGGGGTCGTTTTCGCACCACTTTTACTTCGAAAATGAAACTCTCCGAAACACCCAAAACATGTTTGTTTGGCCCAATCAAGTTATCGATGTGTTTTTGGGTGTGCTTTCACGGAAGGTTCCGATGTTGCGATGGCGCGTGTCATGCAAATCGGGTGCCGTTTTCGCACCACTTTTACTTCGGAAATGAAACTCTCCGAAACACCCAAAACATGTTTGTTTGGCCAAACCAAGTGTATCGGATGCGCTTTTTGGGTGCTTTCACGGAAGGTTCCGATGTGTGCGATGGCGCGTGTCATGCAAATCGGGTGCCGTTTTCGCACCACTTTTACTTCGGAAATGAAACCTTCGAAACACCCAAAACAAGTTTGTTTGGCCCAAACGAGTGTATCGGATGTGTTTTTGGGTGTGCTTTCACGGAAGGGTTCCAATGTGTGCGATGGCGCGTATCATGCAAATCGGGTGCCGTTTTCGCACCACTTTTACTTCGGAAATGAAACGCTCCGAAACACCCAAAACATGTTTGTTTTGCCAAAACGAGTGTATCGGATGCGTTTTTCGGTGTGCTTCGATGTAAGGGCTCCGATGTGTGCGATGGCGCGTGTCATGCAAATCGGTGTCCTGTTTTCGCACCACTTTTACTTCGAAAATGAAACTCTCCGAAACACCCAAAACATGTTTGTTTGGCCCAATCAAGTCTATCGCATGTGTTTTTGGGTGTGCTTTCACGGAAGGGTTCCGATGTGTGCGATGGCGCGTGTCATGCAAATCGGGTGCCGTTTTCGCACCACTTTTACTTCGGAAATGAAACTCTCCGAAACACCCAAAACATGTTTGTTTGGCCAAAACGAGTGTATCGGATGCGTTTTTCGGTGTGCTTCGATGTAAGGGTCCGATGTGTGCGATGGCGCGTGTCATGCAAATCGGGTCCGTTTTCGCACCACTTTTACTTCGAAATGAAACTCTCCGAAACACCCAAAACATGTTTGTTTGGCCAAACAGTGTATCGATGCGTTTTTGGTGTGCTTCACGAAGGGTTCCGATGTGTGCGATGGCGCGTGTCATGCAAATCGGGGTGCCGTTTTCGCACCACTTTTACTTCGAAATGAAACTCTCCGAAACACCCAAAACATGTTTGTTTGGCCCAATCAAGTCTATCGGATGTGTTTTGGGTGTGCTTTCACGGAAGGGTTCCGATGTGTGCGATGGCGCGTGTCATGCAAATCGGGTGCCGTTTTCGCACCACTTTTACTTCGGAAATGAAACTCTCCGAAACACCCAAAACATGTTTGTTTGGCCCAAACGAGTGTATCGGATGCGTTTTTGGTGTGCTTTCACGGAAGGGTTCCGATGTGTGCGATGGCGCGTGTCATGCAAATCGGGTGCCGTTTTCGCACCACTTTTACTTCGGAAATGAAACTCTCCGAAACACCCAAAACATGTTTGTTTGGCCCAAACGAGTGTATCGGATGTGTTTTTGGGTGTGCTTTCACGGAAGGGTTCCGATGTGTGCGATGGCGCGTGTCATGCAAATCGGGTGCCGTTTTCGCACCACTTTTACTTCGGAAATGAAACTCTCCGAAACACCCAAAACATGTTTGTTTGGCCCAACAAGTGTATCGGATGTGTTTTTGGGTGTGCTTTCACGGAAGGGTTCCGATGTGTGCGATGGCGCGTGTCATGCAAATCGGGTGCCGTTTTCGCACCACTTTTACTTCGGAAATGAAACTCTCCGAAACACCCAAAACATGTTTGTTTGGCCCAAACAGTGTATCGGATGCGTTTTTGGGTGTGCTTCACGGAAGGGTTCCGATGTGTGCGATGGCGCGTGTCATGCAAATCGGGTGCCGTTTTCGCACCACTTTTACTTCGGAAATGAAACTCTCCGAAACACCCAAAACATGTTTGTTTGGCCAAAACGAGTGTATCGGATGCGTTTTTCGGTGTGCTTCGATGTAAGGGCTCCGATGTGTGCGATGGCGCGTGTCATGCAAATCGGGGTCCTGTTTTCGCACCACTTTTACTTCGGAAAATGAAACTCTCCGAAACACCCAAAACATGTTTGTTTGGCCCAATCAAGTCTATCGCATGTGTTTTTGGGTGTGCTTTCACGGAAGGGTTCCGATGTGTGCGATGGCGCGTGTCATGCAAATCGGGTGCCGTTTTCGCACCACTTTTACTTCGGAAATGAAACTCTCCGAAACACCCAAAACATGTTTGTTTGGCCAAACAAGTGTATCGGATGCGTTTTGGGTGCTTTCACGGAAGGTTCCGATGTGTGCGATGGCGCGTGTCATGCAAATCGGGTGCCGTTTTCGCACCACTTTTACTTCGGAAATGAAACCTCTCCGAAACACCCAAAACATGTTTGTTTGGCCCAAACGAGTGTATCGGATGTGTTTTTGGGTGTGCTTTCACGGAAGGGTTCCGATGTGTGCGATGGCGCGTGTCATGCAAATCGGGTGCCGTTTTCGCACCACTTTTACTTCGGAAATGAAACCTCCGAAACACCCAAAACATGTTTGTTTGGCCAAACGAGTGTATCGGATGCGTTTTTCGGTGTGCTTCGATGTAAGGGTCCGATGTGTGCGATGGCGCGTGTCATGCAAATCGGGTGCCGTTTTCGCACCACTTTTACTTCGGAAATGAAACTCTCCGAAACACCCAAAACATGTTTGTTTGGCCCAATCAAGTCTATCGCATGTGTTTTTGGGTGTGCTTTCACGGAAGGGTTCCGATGTGTGCGATGGCGCGTGTCATGCAAATCGGGTGCCGTTTTCGCACCACTTTTACTTCGGAAATGAAACTCTCCGAAACACCCAAAACATGTTTGTTTGGCCAAACAAGTGTATCGGATGCGTTTTTGGTGTGCTTTCACGGAAGGGTTCCGATGTGTGCGATGGCGCGTGTCATGCAAATCGGGTGCCGTTTTCGCACCACTTTTACTTCGGAAATGAAACTCTCCGAAACACCCAAAACATGTTTGTTTGGCCCAAACAGTGTATCGGATGGTTTTGGGTGTGCTTTCACGGAAGGTTCCGATGTGTGCGATGGCGCGTGTCATGCAAATCGGGTGCCGTTTTCGCACCACTTTTACTTCGGAAATGAAACTCTCCGAAACACCCAAAACATGTTTGTTTGGCCAAACAGTGTATCGGATGGTTTTTGGTGTGCTTTCACGGAAGGGTTCCGATGTGTGCGATGGCGCGTGTCATGCAAATCGGGTGCCGTTTTCGCACCACTTTTACTTCGGAAATGAAACTTCCGAAACACCCAAAACATGTTTGTTTGGCCCAATCAAGTCTATCGATGTGTTTTTGGGTGTGCTTTCACGGAAGGGTTCCGATGTGTGCGATGGCGCGTGTCATGCAAATCGGGTGCCGTTTTCGCACCACTTTTACTTCGGAAATGAAACTCTCCGAAACACCCAAAACATGTTTGTTTGGCCAAACGAGTGTATCGGATGCGTTTTTCGGTGTGCTTCGATGTAAGGGCTCCGATGTGTGCGATGGCGCGTGTCATGCAAATCGGGTCCTGTTTTCGCACCACTTTTACTTCGAAAATGAAACTCTCCGAAACACCCAAAACATGTTTGTTTGGCCCAACAAGTCTATCGCATGTGTTTTTGGGTGTGCTTTCACGGAAGGGTTCCGATGTGTGCGATGGCGCGTGTCATGCAAATCGGGTGCCGTTTTCGCACCACTTTTACTTCGGAAATGAAACTCTCCGAAACACCCAAAACATGTTTGTTTGGCCAAACAGTGTATCGGATGCGTTTTTGGGTGCTTTCACGAAGGGTCCGATGTGTGCGATGGCGCGTGTCATGCAAATCGGGTGCCGTTTTCGCACCACTTTTACTTCGGAAATGAAACCTCCGAAACACCCAAAACATGTTTGTTTGGCCCAACAAGTGTATCGGATGTGTTTTTGGGTGTGCTTTCACGGAAGGGTTCCGATGTGTGCGATGGCGCGTGTCATGCAAATCGGGTGCCGTTTTCGCACCACTTTTACTTCGGAAATGAAACCTCCGAAACACCCAAAACATGTTTGTTTGGCCAAACGAGTGTATCGGATGCGTTTTTGGTGTGCTTCGATGTAAGGGCTCCGATGTGTGCGATGGCGCGTGTCATGCAAATCGGGTGCCTGTTTTCGCACCACTTTTACTTCGGAAATGAAACTCTCCGAAACACCCAAAACATGTTTGTTTGGCCCAATCAAGTCTATCGGATGTGTTTTTGGGTGTGCTTCACGGAAGGGTTCCGATGTGTGCGATGGCGCGTGTCATGCAAATCGGGTGCCGTTTTCGCACCACTTTTACTTCGGAAATGAAACTCTCCGAAACACCCAAAACATGTTTGTTTGGCCAAACGAGTGTATCGGATGCGTTTTTGGTGTGCTTCATGTAAGGGCTCCGATGTGTGCGATGGCGCGTGTCATGCAAATCGGGTGCCGTTTTCGCACCACTTTTACTTCGAAATGAAACTCTCCGAAACACCCAAAACATGTTTGTTTGGCCCAATCAAGTCTATCGCATGTGTTTTTGGGTGTGCTTTCACGGAAGGGTTCCGATGTGTGCGATGGCGCGTGTCATGCAAATCGGGTGCCGTTTTCGCACCACTTTTACTTCGGAAATGAAACTCTCCGAAACACCCAAAACATGTTTGTTTGGCCAAACAAGTGTATCGGATGCGTTTTTGGGTGTGCTTTCACGGAAGGGTTCCGATGTGTGCGATGGCGCGTGTCATGCAAATCGGGTGCCGTTTTCGCACCACTTTTACTTCGGAAATGAAACTCTCCGAAACACCCAAAACATGTTTGTTTGGCCCAAACGAGTGTATCGGATGTGTTTTTGGGTGTGCTTTCACGGAAGGGTTCCGATGTGTGCGATGGCGCGTGTCATGCAAATCGGGTGCCGTTTTCGCACCACTTTTACTTCGGAAATGAAACCTCCGAAACACCCAAAACATGTTTGTTTGGCCAAACGAGTGTATCGGATGGTTTTTGGGTGTGCTTTCACGGAAGGGTTCCGATGTGTGCGATGGCGCGTGTCATGCAAATCGGGTGCCGTTTTCGCACCACTTTTACTTCGGAAATGAAACTCTCCGAAACACCCAAAACATGTTTGTTTGGCCCAATCAAGTCTATCGATGTGTTTTTGGGTGTGCTTTCACGGAAGGGTTCCGATGTGTGCGATGGCGCGTGTCATGCAAATCGGGTGCCGTTTTCGCACCACTTTTACTTCGGAAATGAAACTCTCCGAAACACCCAAAACATGTTTGTTTGGCCCAACAAGTGTATCGGATGTGTTTTTGGGTGTGCTTTCACGGAAGGGTTCCGATGTGTGCGATGGCGCGTGTCATGCAAATCGGGTGCCGTTTTCGCACCACTTTTACTTCGGAAATGAAACTCTCCGAAACACCCAAAACATGTTTGTTTGGCCAAACAAGTGTATCGGATGTGTTTTTGGGTGTGCTTTCACGGAAGGGTTCCGATGTGTGCGATGGCGCGTGTCATGCAAATCGGGTGCCGTTTTCGCACCACTTTTACTTCGGAAATGAAACTCTCCGAAACACCCAAAACATGTTTGTTTGCCAACAGTTATCGATGGTTTTTGGGTGTGCTTCAGGAAGGGTCCGATGTGTGCGATGGCGCGTGTCATGCAAATCGGGTGCCTTTTCGCACCACTTTTACTTCGAAATGAAACCTCCGAAACACCAAAACATGTTTGTTTGGCCCAATCAAGTCTATCGGATGTGTTTTTGGGTGTGCTTTCACGGAAGGGTTCCGATGTTGGATGGCGCGTGTCATGCAAATCGGGTGCCGTTTTCGCCCACTTTTACTTCGGAAATGAAACTCTCCGAAACACCCAAAACATGTTTGTTTGGCCAAACAAGTTATCGGATGCGTTTTGGGTGCTTTCACGGAAGGTTCCGATGTGTGCGATGGCGCGTGTCATGCAAATCGGGTGCCGTTTTCGCACCACTTTTACTTCGGAAATGAAACTTCCGAAACACCCAAAACAAGTTTGTTTGGCCCAAACGAGTGTATCGGATGTGTTTTTGGGTGTGCTTTCACGGAAGGGTTCCAATGTGTGCGATGGCGCGTATCATGCAAATCGGGAGCCGTTTTCGGACCACTTTTACTTCGAAAATGAAACTCTCCGAAACAACCAAAACATGTTTGTTTGGCCCAATCAAGTCTATCAGATGTGTTTTTGGGTGTGCTTTCACGGAAGGGTTCCGATGTGTGCGATGGCGCGTGTCATGCAAATCGGGTGCCGTTTTCGCACCACTTTTACTTCGGAAATGAAACTCTCCGAAACACCCAAAACATGTTTGTTTTGCCAAAACGAGTGTATCGGATGCGTTTTTCGGTGTGCTTCGATGTAAGGGCTCCGATGTGTGCGATGGCGCGTGTCATGCAAATCGGGGTCCTGTTTTCGCACCACTTTTACTTCGAAAATGAAACTCTCCGAAACACCCAAAACATGTTTGTTTGGCCCAATCAAGTCTATCGCATGTGTTTTTGGGTGTGTTTTCACGGAAGGGTTCCGATGTGTGCGATGGCGCGTGTCATGCAAATCGGATGCCGTTTTCGCACCACTTTTACTTCGGAAATTAAACTCTCCGAAACAACCAAAACATGTTTATTTGGCCGAATCAAGTCTATCGGATGTGTTTTTGGGTGTGCTTTCACAGAAGAGTTCCGATGTGTGCGATGGCGCGTGTCATGCAAATCGGGTGCCGTTTTCGCACCACTTTTACTTCGAAAATGAAACCTTCCGAAACACCCAAAACATGTTTGTTTGGCCCAAACGAGTGCATCGGATGTGTTTTTGGGTGTGCTTTCACGGAAGGGTTCCGTTGTGTGCGATGGCGCGTATCATGCATATCGGGTGCCGTTTTCGCACCACTTTTACTTCGAAAATGAAACTCTCCGAAACAAATAAAACATGTTTGTTTGGCCCAAACGAGTGTATCGGATGCGTTTTTGGGTGTGGTTTCACGGAAGGGTCCCGATGTGTGCGACGGCTTGTGTCATGCAAATCGTGTGCCCTTCTTGCACCACTTTTACTTCGGAAATGAAACTCTCCGAAACACCCAAAACATGTTTGTTTGGCCAAAACGAGTGTATCGGATGCGTTTTTCAGTGTGCTTCGATGTAAGGGCTCCGATGTGTGCGATGGCGCGTGTCATGCAAATCGGGGTCATGTTTTCGCACCACTTTTACTTCGAAAATGAAACTCTCCGAAACACCCAAAACATGTTTGTTTGGCCCAATCAAGTCTATCGCATGTGTTTTTGGGTGTGCTTTCACGGAAGGGTTCCGATGTGTGCGATGGCGCGTGTCATGCAAATCGGGCGCCGTTTTCATACCACTTTTACTTCGGAAATGAAACTCTCCGAAACACCCAAAACATGTTTGTTTGGCCCAATCAAGTCTATCGGATGTGTTTTTGGGTGTGCTTTCACGGAAGGGTTCCGATGTGTGCGATGGCGCGTGTCATACAAATCGGGTGCCGTTTTCGCGCCACTTTTACTTCGGAAATGAAACTCTCCGAAACACCCAAAACATGTTTGTTTTGCCAAAACAAGTGTATCGGATGCGCTTTTGGGTAGCTTTCACGGAAGAGTTCCGATGTGTGCGATGGCGCGTGTCATGCAAATCGGGTGCCGTTTTCGCACCACTTTTACTTCGGAAATGAAACTCTCCGAAAAAACCAAAACATGTTTGTTTGGCCCAATCAAGTCTATCGCATGTGTTTTTGGGTGTGCTTCGACGGAAGGGTTCCGATGGGTTCGATGGCGCGTGTCATGCAAATCGGGTGCCCTTTTGGCACCACTTTTACTTCGCAAATGAAACGCTCCGAAACAGCCAAAACATGTTTGTTTGGCCCAATCAAGTCTATCGGATGTGTTTTTGGGTGTGCTTTCACGGAAGGGTTCCGATGTATGAGATGGCGCGTGTCATGCAAATCGGGTGCCGTTTTCGCGCCACTTTTACTTCGGAAATGAAACTCTCCGAAACACCCAAAACATGTTTGTTTGGCCAAACCAAGTGTATCGGATGCGCTTTTGGGTAGCTTTCACGGAAGAGTTCCGATGTGTGCGATGGCGCGTGTCATGCAAATCGGGTGCCGTTTTCGCACCACTTTTACTTCGGAAATGAAACCTTCCGAAACACCCAAAACAAGTTTGTTTGGCCCAAACGAGTGTATCGGATGTGTTTTTGGGTGTGCTTTCACGGAAGGGTTCCAATGTGTGCGATGGCGCGTATCATGCAAATCGGGAGCCGTTTTCGCACCACTTTTACTTCGAAAATGAAACTCTCCGAAACAACCAAAACATGTTTGTTTGGCCCAATCAAGTCTATCAGATGTGTTTTTGGGTGTGCTTTCACGGAAGGGTTCCGATGTGTGCGATGGCGCGTGTCATGCAAATCGGGTGCCGTTTTCGCACCACTTTTACTTCGGAAATGAAACTCTCCGAAACACCCAAAACATGTTTGTTTTGCCAAAACGAGTGTATCGGATGCGTTTTTCGGTGTGCTTCGATGTAAGGGCTCCGATGTGTGCGATGGCGCGTGTCATGCAAATCGGGGTCCTGTTTTCGCACCACTTTTACTTCGAAAATGAAACTCTCCGAAACACCCAAAACATGTTTGTTTGGCCCAATCAAGTCTATCGCATGTGTTTTTGGGTGTGTTTTCACGGAAGGGTTCCGATGTGTGCGATGGCGCGTGTCATGCAAATCGGATGCCGTTTTCGCACCACTTTTACTTCGGAAATTAAACTCTCCGAAACAACCAAAACATGTTTCTTTGGCCGAATCAAGTCTATCGGATGTGTTTTTGGGTGTGCTTTCACAGAAGAGTTCCGATGTGTGCGATGGCGCGTGTCATGCAAATCGGGTGCCGTTTTCGCACCACTTTTACTTCGAAAATGAAACCTTCCGAAACACCCAAAACATGTTTGTTTGGCCCAAACGAGTGCATCGGATGTGTTTTTGGGTGTGCTTTCACGGAAGGGTTCCGTTGTGTGCGATGGCGCGTATCATGCATATCGGGTGCCGTTTTCGCACCACTTTTACTTCGAAAATGAAACTCTCCGAAACAAATAAAACATGTTTGTTTGGCCCAAACGAGTGTATCGGATGCGTTTTTGGGTGTGGTTTCACGGAAGGGTCCCGATGTGTGCGACGGCTTGTGTCATGCAAATCGTGTGCCCTTCTTGCACCACTTTTACTTCGGAAATGAAACTCTCTGAAACAACCAAAACATGTTTGTTTGGCCCAATCAAGTCTATTGGATGTGTTTTTGGGTGTGCTTTCACGGAAGGGTTCCGATGTATGCGATGGCGCGTGTCATGCGAATCGGGTGCCCTTTTCGCACCACTTTTACTTCGGAAATGAAAGTCTCCGAAACATCCAAAACATGTTTGTTTGGCCCGAACGAGTGTATCGGATGCGTTTTTGGGTGTGCTTCGACGGAAGGGTTCCGATGTGTGCGATGGCGCGTGTCATGCAAATCGGGTGCCGTTTCCGCACCACTTTTACTTCGGAAATGAAACTCTCCGAAACACCCAAAACATGTTTGTTTGGCCCAATCAAGTCTATCGGATGTGCTTTTGGGTGTGCTTTCACGGAAGGGTTCCGATGTATGCGATGGCGCATGTCATGCAAATCGGGTGCCGTTTTCGCACCTCTTTTACTTCGGAAATGAAACCTTCCGAAACACCCAAAACATGTTTGTTTGGCCCAAACGAGTGTATCGGATGTGTTTTTTGGTGCGCTTTCACGGAAGGGTTCCGATGTGTGCGATGGCGCGTGTCATGCAAATCAGGTGCCGTTTTCGCACCACTTTTACTTGGGAAATGAAACTCTCCGAAACACCCAAAACATGTTTGTTTGGCCCAATCAAGTCTATGAGATGTGTTTTTGGGTGTGCTTTCACGGAAGGGTTCCGATGTGTGCGGTGGCGCGTGTCATGCAAATCGGGTGCCGTTTTCGCACCACTTTTACTTCGGAAATGAAACCTTCCGAAACAACCAAAATATGTTTGTTTGGCCCAAACGAGTGTATCGGATGCGTTTGTGGCTGTGCTTCGACGTAAGGGCTCCGATGTGTGCGATGGCGCGTGTCATGCAAATCGGGGTGCCGTTTTCGCACCACTTTTACTTCGGAAATGAAACCTTCCGAAACAACTAAAACATGTTTGTTTGGCCCAAACGAGTGTATCGGATGCGTTTGTGGCTGTGCTTCGACGTAAGGGCTCCGATGTGTGCGATGGCGCGTGTCATGCAAATCGGGGTGCCGTTTTCGCACCACTTTTACTTCGGAAATGAAACTCTCCGAAACACCCAAAACATGTTTGTTTGGCCCAATCAAGTCTATCGGATGTGCTTTTGGGTATGCTTTCACGGAAGAGTTCCGATGTATGCGATGGCGCGTGTCATGCAAATCGGGTGCCGTTTTCGCACCTCTTTTACTTCGGAAATGAAACTCTCCGAAACACCCGAAACATGT
This sequence comes from Oropetium thomaeum, assembly GCA_001182835.1. NCBI lineage: Eukaryota > Viridiplantae > Streptophyta > Magnoliopsida > Poales > Poaceae > Oropetium > Oropetium thomaeum. The sequence continues at coordinate 14,228 of LFJQ01000139.1, read as the reverse complement.
TTGTTTGGCCCAATCAAGACTATCGAATGTGTTTTTGGGTGTGCTTTCACGGAAGGGTTCCGATGTGTGCGATGGCGCGTGTCATGCAAATCGGGTGCCGTTTTCGCACGACTTTTACTTCGGAAATGAAACTCTCCGAAACAACCAAAACATGTTTGTTTGGCCCAATCAAGTCTATCGGATGTCTTTTTGGGTGTGCTTTCACGGAAGGGTTTCGATGTGTGCGATGGCGCGTGTCATCCAAATCGGGTGCCGTTTTCGCACCACTTTTACTTCGGAAATGAAACTCTCCAAAACACCCAAAACATGTTTGTTTGGCCCAATCAAGTCTATCGGATGTGCTTTTGGGTGTGCTTTCACGGAAGGGTTCCGATGCATGCGATGGCGCGTGATAGAACTGGAGTGCCCGATCTTTCGGTGAGTGGAGATAATTTCGATCTGTGGAAGCTAACCCTCACGATCCGACTACGACGAGCAAGCCCGAGGCGCCAATGCAATCGCTGAACCAACTCCCGATGGTTACTAACCTTGCTGGATTGCAAGATCAGCCTGATCACGAAGATCAATCCCTGCACGCAATCGAAGAACGAGCAAGAATAAGAGGCGAGCAATCTAATCTATTACTCGAAGGTGGGGTTCTGAATACACGTCGTATGACGGCTGTAGCTAAAGCTATCAATTAAACAAAACCCAACCCTAATGTGGCGGCGGCTACTGAATATATAGGGTTTAGGTTGTGGCCTACCCCCCTGGTCACGCCCCTATGGGCTCCAACACGATACATGGGCCAACGGCCCAAAAGGCGGCGGCGCAGCGTCCTGGCAGATTCTGTACGTCCACTTGTTTCAAAGATTCCCGTTGACTCAGATGGAATTTGGGCATGAAACCGGTGCCATTGGAAAGTTTGTCTTCTTAGCTTTCCATCCATATGTAGAATGTCCAAAACGGACTCCGTATGTGGCCAGGGCGACCAAAACATCGTAAGCTGCTCCTGAATTCCGAGATGGGCTCGAACTTGTGTTGTTTTGGGCCTCCACCTTGGTGACTCGAATTGGATTAGCCTTGGGCCTCCTTCATGACTTGGACAACCTTGTTGGACTCCTCTTTCACTAATGCATGACCCAATCATGGTCGTATGCATGTGTGTCATGTTCTCATCATCCTCCCCTTCTTGAAGAAAAGCCGTCCTCGGCGTCGATTGTACTTGAAACCGATCCTGCACAACACAAGGGAGAGCGGGGTTTCGAAAGCAAAAGAAATCAAAATTATTGTGAGGAGGGATGTCACCATGTTTCCAATTGGTGAATGTGTCATCTCGCGTAGAAGATTTAGCAAGTATGGAGGCTTCTTGATCGGACGACACACAATGTGTGGCAACACTATCCTGCAAAAGATTAGTACTAACAAAAGACAAAGCAGGGATTGATAGCGACCAGCAATGCTCCCCTTCTTGGGAGCAAACTTGTTTCACCAAAACAGAGCTAGAGGAAGGTGAATTAATATTTGTAGTATGGCTGCCCTCTAGTGGATCAAAAGTGCGCACAATCAAAGGATAATTCCGATTTTCACAAATGTACACTCTATGTATCATATATTCTCCTTCGTTGTTATATTTGCCAATAGCATGATAAGTGTGTTTAGAAAACCATGGCAAATCAGCATATTTAGAAACTCTCTCTTCAAAACAATCTAGATTACACAAAACATCAAATTCAATGTAACCCAAAGTATGTAAAGAAGACAACATTTTAAGCTCATCGATCGTGTTCAAAATATGAATGGCACGTCTAATGTCAGCACACGTGTGTGGTTTTAAAGCATGTACAACGGAAGCATTGTCACACAAATCATTTTTATCACAAGGAACATCAAGCAAATCAACTTGTGACAAAGATAAATCAAGAATAGGTTCCACTAACAATTGCTCTATGATATCATGAGTTGTGGAAAAATTCAGCATATCAGACGAAGGCTCACCAGCCGTGCGTGGAGCACCTTGAGCAGTACCTTTGCTCTCAATATCACAAAGAGTAGGTGCATTGTCAAGTGATGGTTCTGAATTTGCACATGAAGTTGTGGAAGGAGCACCACCTGTGGTCGAGGGTGCTGCAGGTTTAGTCGTCCTCTCGCGCGGTGTAGTGCTAGTCGTGGATGGCGCGGGGAGAGTAGGAGCAGCGCTGGATGACGGGTTTCGTCCTGCAAAAGAGTTAGTATATGTTTTCGAGCAGCGTCCCTGCACTTCACGTTCAGCTTTGCAAGCATATTCAAACAATGTGGTCATATCAGCATAATCTTTATATTCAAGTATGTCCTGAATTTCACGGTTCAAACCACCACGAAATCGTGCGATTGCAGCGTCGTCAGTCTCAATCACTCCACAACGAATCATACCTTTTTGTAGAGCCTGGTAATATTCCTCAACAGTTTGTTGCCCTTGCTGGAAACGCTGCATTTGATTAAGCAAATCGCGGCCATAATATGAAGGTACAAAACGATGTCTCATGGCAGCTTTTAATTGTGTCCAGGTGGTGGGGATAGCAGTGGGATGTTTTTTATTATAATCACGCCACCACGTTAAAGCAAAATCAGTAAATTCACTAATAGCAGCTTTAACTTGAGAACTAGTAGGAATATCATGGCATGAAAAATTCTGTTCGACCTCTAATTCCCAATCAAGATATGCAGCAGGATCATATTTGCCATTAAAAGATGGAATTTTAAATTTAATCTTAGCAAATGAATCATTAGCTGAGTGTCGTACCACACGTGGGCCATGACCGCGGCGATCTCCATCCTCCTGCAACTCTGTGATCGTAGTGGTCAATGCATCAAGCCGTGCCACGATGGTGTCGAGTGTGGTCTTAGCGGCCGTCTGAGCGCGGTCGAGCTGATCGAACCGCACGGTCTTCATGGTGTCAAGAGAATCAAACCGTTCATGCATCGTCTTCATGTTCGCGGCAAGTCCATCAACTTGAGTCCGTATGTCCTGCAGCTCATCCATCGTGCCGTCGACGTCTCCTGCCATGGTTAGCGCAAACACAAAACAAAATCGACGACAACAATGGGACAAGGGTGTAACGGCTCACAGGGCACTCACTACCATGCTGTTATCAAATTCTTATCCGTTCTTACCAAGCGCACAGGGGTGAGCTGCAACCAACAGGTAGTACCGACGAAAGATTGGAGGAGCGATTGCCTGGGGAAACGAAGTATGCTCGTCGTAGAACTATGTGGAGTTCTGGGGAGGCTGCACTCAATTCAAGGGTTAGCACAATCAAACAATAATGCAATGTTGAATAATAGTGCTAAACACGTATGGATGCTGCTGGAAACAAGTGCGAGAAGGAGGCAAAGGTGAGGAACCGCTGGTGGCCGCACGACTAGGGATAGTCTGGTTCGGTTACGATCGGCCAAACAAAACCGATCAAGAGAAGACAACTGTGCCTTGTTGTTCTGGTTTTTTTTTTTTTTTTTCTTTTTTTTTTTCTTTTCTTTTTCTTCTTTTTTTTTTCACACACTCTTTCTGTTTTTTTTTTTGATTGCACACGTGGCCTTTTATATTTTGTTTTTCCTTTTTTTTTTGACCGGAAAGAAAACACGGCAGGAGTCCGGACCGAACGGACACAGCAGGGCCGAAACCGACCTGAACTCAGCGGCGTACACGGCGCGTCCGAGCAGGATTCTGTGCACGGCGCGGCCGGCAGAGATGCAGCCGAGGCGTGACCAAGGCAGGCCTGATCGCCTGGGACTCTTGCGGAGCGCGGCGTGACCTGGTAGGAGGCGCGCACAGCAAACACACCGCGGCGGACACGACCTGGACTCTTACGCGCGCGGCAGCACACAGCAGATGGAAACAATCTGGACTCACGCGCACCGCACGGGAACGAGCTGGATTCTCGCGCGCGGCAGCAGATTGCGTAGTACACGACAGGGGGGTTGGTGGGGATGTAGGGTTTGTGGTGGCTATAACAGATGAGAAAAATCAAAACACAAGTAACCAGCAACAACGAACGCACAAGCACACAAATTCAACAATGCAAATTACTGATCGAAAGTGCGAGGCGCAAGGGGTGCTGGGATAAAAGATCTAACCTGAAAATTTTTGGTTGTTTGTGGACTAGGATGAACGAAAAACACACGATAAACTCACCGAGAAACATTGGAATCTGATACCACTTGATAGAACTGGAGTGCCCGATCTTTCGGTGAGTGGAGATAATTTCGATCTGTGGAAGCTAACCCTCACGATCCGACTACGACGAGCAAGCCCGAGGCGCCAATGCAATCGCTGAACCAACTCCCGATGGTTACTAACCTTGCTGGATTGCAAGATCAGCCTGATCACGAAGATCAATCCCTGCACGCAATCGAAGAACGAGCAAGAATAAGAGGCGAGCAATCTAATCTATTACTCGAAGGTGGGGTTCTGAATACACGTCGTATGACGGCTGTAGCTAAAGCTATCAATTAAACAAAACCCAACCCTAATGTGGCGGCGGCTACTGAATATATAGGGTTTAGGTTGTGGCCTACCCCCCTGGTCACGCCCCTATGGGCTCCAACACGATACATGGGGCAACGGCCCAAAAGGCGGCGGCGCAGCGTCCTGGCAGATTCTGTACGTCCACTTGTTTCAAAGATTCCCGTTGACTCAGATGGAATTTGGGCATGAAACCGGTGCCATTGGAAAGTTTGTCTTCTTAGCTTTCCATCCATATGTAGAATGTCCAAAACGGACTCCGTATGTGGCCAGGGCGACCAAAACATCGTAAGCTGCTCCTGAATTCCGAGATGGGCTCGAACTTGTGTTGTTTTGGGCCTCCACCTTGGTGACTCGAATTGGATTAGCCTTGGGCCTCCTTCATGACTTGGACAACCTTGTTGGACTCCTCTTTCACTAATGCATGACCCAATCATGGTCGTATGCATGTGTGTCATGTTCTCATCAGCGCGTGTCATGCAAATCGGGTGCCGTTTTCGCACTTCTTTTACTTCGGAAATGAAACCTTCCGAAACACCCAAAAAAATATTTGTTTGGCCCAAACGAGTGTATCGGATGTGTTTTTTGGTGTGCTTTCACGGAAGGGTTCCGATGTGTGCGATAGCGCGTGTCATGCAAATCGGGTGCCGTTTTCGCACCACTTTTACTTGGGAAATGAAACTCTCCGAAACACCCAAAACATGTTTGTTTGGCCCAATCAAGTCTATCAGATGTGTTTTTGGGTGTGCTTTCACGGAAGGGTTCCGATGTGTGCGGTGGCGCGTGTCATTCAAATCGGGTGCCGTTTTCGCACCACTTTTACTTCGGAAATGAAACCTTCCGAAACAACCAAAACATGTTTGTTTGGCCCAAACGAGTGTATCAGATGTGTTTTTTGGTGTGCTTTCACGGAAGGGTTCCGATGTGTGCAATGGCGCGTGTCATGCAAATCGGGTGCCGTTTTCGCACCACTTTTACTTGGGAAATGAAACTCTCCGAAACACCCAAAACATCTTTGTTTGGCCCAATCAAGTCTATCAGATGTGTTTTTGGGTGTGCTTTCACGGAAGGGTTCCGATGTGGCGCGTGTCATTCAAATCGGGTGCCGTTTTCGCACCACTTTTACTTCGGAAATGAAACCTTCCGAAACAACCAAAATATGTTTGTGTGGCCCAAACGAGTGTATCGGATGCGTTTGTGGCTGTGCTTCGACGTAAGGGCTCCGATGTGTGCGATGGCGCGTGTCATGCAAATCGGGGTGCCGTTTTCGCACCACTTTTATTTCGGAAATGAAACTCTCCGAAACACCCAAAACATGTTTGTTTGGCCCAATCAAGTCTATCGGATGTGTTTTTGGGTGTGCATTCAGGGAAAGGTTCCGATGTGTGCGATGGCGCGTGTCATGCAAATCGGGTGCCGTTTTCGCACCACTTTTACTTCGGAAATGAAACTCTCCGAAAAAACCAAAACATGTTTGTTTGGCCCAATCAAGTCTATCGCATGTGTTTTGGGTGTGCTTCGACGGAAGGGTTCCGATGGGTTCGATGGCGCGTGTCATGCAAATCGGGTGCCCTTTTGGCACCACTTTTACTTCGCCAATGAAACGCTCCGAAACAGCCAAAACATGTTTGTTTGGCCCAATCAAGTCTATCGTATGTGTTTTTGGGTGCGCTTTCACGGAAGGGTTCCGATGTATGAGATGGCGCGTGTCATGCAAATCGGGTGCCGTTTTCGCACCACTTTTACTTCGGAAATGAAACCTTCCGAAACACCCAAAACAAGTTTGTTTGGCCCAAACGAGTGTATCGGATGTGTTTTTGGGTGTGCTTTCACGGAAGGGTTCCAATGTGTGCGATGGCGCGTATCATGCAAATCGGGTGCCGTTTTCGCACAACTTTTACTTCGAAAATGAAACTCTCCGAAACAACCAAAACATGTTTGTTGGCCCAATCAAGTCTATCAGATGTGTTTTTGGGTGTGCTTTCACGGAAGGGTTCCGATGTGTGCGATGGCGCGTGTCATGCAAATCGGGCGCCGTTTTCGCACCACTTTTACTTCGGAAATGAAACTCTCCGAAACACCCAAAACATGTTTGTTTTGCCAAAACGAGTGTATCGGATGCGTTTTTCGGTGTGCTTCGATGTAAGGGCTCCGATGTGTGCGATGGCACGTGTCATGCAAATCGGGGTCCTGTTTTCGCACCACTTTTACTTCGAAAATGAAACTCTCCGAAACACCCAAAACATGTTTGTTTGGCCCAATCAAGTCTATCGCATGTGTTTTTGGGTGTGCTTTCACGGAAGGGTTCCGATGTGTGCGATGGCGCGTGTCATGCAAATCGGGTGCCGTTTTCGCACCACTTTTACTTCGGAAATGAAACCTTCCGAAACACCCAAAACAAGTTTGTTTGGCCCAAACGAGTGTATCGGATGTGTTTTTGGGTGTGCTTTCACGGAAGGGTTCCAATGTGTGCGATGGCGCGTATCATGCAAATCGGGTGCCGTTTTCGCACAACTTTTACTTCGAAAATGAAACTCTCCGAAACAACCAAAACATGTTTGTTTGGCCCAATCAAGTCTATCAGATGTGTTTTTGGGTGTGCTTTCACGGAAGGGTTCCGATGTGTGCGATGGCGCGTGTCATGCAAATCGGGTGCCGTTTTCGCACCACTTTTACTTCGGAAATGAAACTCTCCGAAACACCCAAAACATGTTTGTTTTGCCAAAACGAGTGTATCGGATGCGTTTTTCGGTGTGCTTCGATGTAAGGGCTCCGATGTGTGCGATGGCACGTGTCATGCAAATCGGGGTCCTGTTTTCGCACCACTTTTACTTCGAAAATGAAACTCTCCGAAACACCCAAAACATGTTTGTTTGGCCCAATCAAGTCTATCGCATGTGTTTTGGGTGTGCTTTCACGGAAGGGTTCCGATGTGTGCGATGGCGCGTGTCATGCAAATCGGATGCCGTTTTCGCACCACTTTTACTTCGGAAATTAAACTCTCCGAAACAACCAAAACATGTTTATTTGGCCCAATCAAGTCTATCGGATGTGTTTTTGGGTGTGCTTTCACGGAAGGGTTCCGTTGTGTGCGATGGCGCGTATCATGCATATCGGGTGCCGTTTTCGCACCATTTTTACTTCGGAAATGAAACTCTCCGAAACAAACAAAACATGTTTGTTTGGCCCAATCAAGTCTATTAGATGTGTTTTTGGGTGTGGTTTCACGGAAGGGTCCCGATGTGTGCGACGGCTTGTGTCATGCAAATCGTGTGCCGTTTTCGCACCACTTTTACTTCGGAAATGAAACTCTCCGAAACAACCAAAACATGTTTGTTTGGCCCAATCAAGTCTATAGGATGTGTTTTTGGGTGTGCTTTCACGGAAGGGTTCCGATGTGTGCGATGGCGCGTGTCATGCAAATCGGGTGCCGTTTTGGCACAACTTTTACTTCGGAAATGAAACTCTCCGAAACAACCAAAACATGTTTGTTTGGCCCAATCAAGTCTATCGCATGTGTTTTTGGGTGTGCTTTCACGGAAGGGTTCCGATGTGTGCGATGGCGCGTGTCATGCAAATCGGGTGCCGTTTTCGCACCACTTTTACTTCGGAAATGAAACTCTCCGAAACACCCAAAACATGTTTGTTTGGCCCAATCAAGTCTATCGGATGTGTTTTTGGGTGTGCATTCACGGAAAGGTTCCGATGTGTGCGATGGCGCGTGTCATGCAAATCGGGTGCCGTTTTCGCACCACTTTTACTTCGGAAATGAAACTCTCCGAAACACCCAAAACATGTTTGTTTGGCCCAATCAAGTCTATCGGATGTGTTTTTGGGTGTGCTTTCACGGAAGGGTTCCGATGTGTGCGATGGCGCGTGTCATGCAAATCGGGTGCCGTTTTCGCACCACTTTTACTTCGGAAATGAAACTCTCCGAAACAACCAAAACATGTTTGTTTGGCCCAATCAAGTCTATCGGATGTGTTTTTGGGTGTGCTTTCACGGAAGGGTTCCGATGTGTGCGATGGCGCGTGTCATGCAAATCGGGTGCCGTTTTCGCACCACTTTTACTTCGGAAATGAAACTCTCCGAAACAACCAAAACATGTTTGTTTGGCCCAATCAAGTCTATCGCATGTGTTTTTGGGTGTGCTTTCACGGAAGGGTTCCGATGTGTGCGATGGCGCGTGTCATGCAAATCGGGTGCCGTTTTCGCACCACTTTTACTTCGGAAATGAAACTCTCCGAAACACCCAAAACATGTTTGTTTGGCCCAATCAAGTCTATCGGATGTGTTTTTGGGTGTGCTTTCACGGAAAGGTTCCGATGTGTGCGATGGCGCGTGTCATGCAAATCGGGTGCCGTTTTCGCACCACTTTTACTTCGGAAATGAAACCTTCAGAAACACCCAAAACATGTTTGTTTGGCCCAAACGAGTGTATCGGATGCGTTTTTGGCTGTGCTTCGACGTAAGGGCTCCGATGTGTGCGATGGCGCGTGTCATGCAAATCGGGGTGCCGTTTTCGCACCACTTTTACTTCGGAAATGAAACTCTCCGAAACACCCAAAACATGTTTGTTTGGCCAAAACGAGTGTATCGGATGCGTTTTTCGGTGTGCTTCGACGTAAGGGCTCCGATGTGTGCGATGGCGCGTGTCATGCAAATCGGGGTCCCGTTTTCGCACTACTTTTACTTCGGAATTGAAACTCTCCGACACAACCAAAACATGTTTGTTTGGCCCAATCAAGTCTATCGCATGTGTTTTTGGGTGTGCTTTCACGGAAGGGTTCCGATGTGTGCGATGGCGCGTGTCATGCATATCGGGTGCCGTTTTCGTACCACTTTTACTTCGGAAATGAAACCTTACGAAACACCCAAAACATGTTTGTTTGGCCCAAACGAGTGTATCGGATGCGTTTTTGGGTGTGCTTTCACGGAAGGGTTCCGATGTGTGCGATGGCGCGTGTCATGCAAATCGGGTGCCGTTTTCGCACCACTTTTACTTCGGAAATGAAAGTCTCCGAAACACCCAAAACATGTTTGTTTGGCCCAATCAAGTCTATCGGATGTGTTTTTGGGTGTGCTTTCACGGAAGGGTTCCGATGTATGCGATGGCGCGTGTCATCCAAATCGGGTGCCGTTTTTGCACCACTTTTACTTCGGAAATGAAACCTTCCGAAACACCCAAAACATGTTTGTTTGGCCCAAACGAGTGTATCGGATGTGTTTTTTGGTGTGCTTTCACGGAAGGGTTCCGATGTGTGCGATGGCGCGTGTCATGCAAATCGGGTGCCGTTTTGGCACCACTTTTACTTCGGAAATGAAACTCTCCGAAACACCCAAAACATGTTTGTTTGGCCCAAACGAGTGTATCGGATGCGTTTTTGGGTGTGCTTCGACGGAAGGGTTCCGATGGGTTCGATGGCGCGTGTCATGCAAATCGGGTGCCCTTCTTGCACCACTTTTTCTTCGGAAATGAAACTCTCCGAAACACCCAAAACATGTTTGTTTGGCCCAATCAAGTCTATCGGATGTGTTTTTGGGTGTGCTTTCACGGAAGGGTTCCGATGTATGCGATGGCGCGTGTCATGCAAATCGGGTGCCGTTTTCGCACCACTTTTACTTCGGAAATGAAACTCTCCGAAACATCCAAAACATGTTTGTTTGGCCCGAACGAGTGTATCGGATGCATTTTTGGGTGTGCTTCGATGGAAGGGTTCCGATGTGTGCGATGGCGCGTGTCATGCAAATCGGTTGCCGTTTTCGCACCACTTTTACTTCGGAAATGAAACTCTCCGAAACACCCAAAACATGTTTGTTTGGCCCAATCAAGTCTATCGGATGTGCTTTTGGGTGTGCTTTCACGGAAGGGTTCCAATGTATGCAATGGCGCGTGTCATGCAAATCGGGTGCCGTTTTCGCACCTCTTTTACTTCGGAAATGAAACCTTCCGAAACACCCAAAACAAGTTTATTTGGCCCAAACGAGTGTATCAGATGTATTTTTTGGTGTGCTTCACGGAAGGGTTCCGATGTGTGCGATGGCGCGTGTCATGCAAATCGGGTGCCGTTTTCGCACCACTTTTACTTGGGAAATGAAACTCTCCGAAACACCCAAAACATGTTTGTTTGGCCCAATCCAGTCTATCAGATGTGTTTTTGGGTGTGCTTTCACGGAAGGGTTCCGATGTATGCGATGGCGCGTGTCATGCAAATCGGGTGCCGTTTTCGCACCACTTTTACTTCGGAAATGAAACTCTCCGAAACACCCAAAACATGTTTGTTTGGCCCGAACGAGTGTATCGGGTGCGTTTTTAGGTGTGCTTCGACGGAAGGGTTCCGATGTGTGCGATGGTGCGTGTCATGCAAATCGGGTGCCGTTTTCGCACCACTTTTACTTCGGAAATGAAACGCTCCGAAACACCCAAAACATGTTTGTTTGGCCCAATCAAGTCTATCGGATGCGTTTTTGGGTGTGCTGTCACGGAAGGGTTCCGATGTGTGCGATGGCGCGTGTCATGCAAATCGGGTGCCGTTTCGCACTACTTTTACTTCGGAAATGAAAGTCTCTGAAACACCCAAAACATGTTTGTTTGGCCCAATCAAGTCTATCGGATGTGTTTTTGGGTGTGCTTTCACGGAAGGGTTCCGATGTATGCGATGGCGCGTGTCATAAAAATCGGGTGCCGTTTTCGCACTACTTTACTTCGGAAATCACACCTTCAGAAACACCCAAAACAAGTTTGTTTGGCCCAAACGAGTGTTATCGGATGCATTTTTGGCTGTGCTTCGACGTAAGGGCTCCGATGTGTGCGGTGGCGCGTGTCATGCAAATCGGGGTGCCGTTTCGCAACACTTTTACTTCGGAAATGAAACTCTCCGAAACACCCAAAACATGTTTGTTTGGCCAAAACGAGTGTATCGGATGCGTTTTTTGGTGTGCTTCGACGTAAGGGCTCTGATGTCCGCGATGGCGCGTGTCATGCAAATCAGGGTCCCGTTTTCGCACCACTTTTACTTCGGAAATGAAACCTTCCGAAACACCCAAAACATGTTTGTTTGGCCCAATCAAGTCTATCGGATGTATTTTTTGGTGTGCTTTCACGGAAGGGTTCCGATGTGTGCGATGGCGCGTGTCATGCAAATCGGGTGCCGTTTTGGCACAACTTTTACTTCGGAAATGAAACGCTCCGAAACACCCAAAACATGTTTGTTTGGCCCAATCAAGTCTATCGGATGCGTTTTGGGTGTGCTTTCACGGAAGGGTTCCGATGTGTGCGATGGCGCGTGTCATGCAAATCGGGTGCCGTTTTCGCACCACTTTTACTTCGGAAATGAAACTCTCCGAAACACCCAAAACATGTTTGTTTGGCCCAATCAAGTCTATCGGATGTGTTTTTGGGTGTGCATTCACGGAAAGGTTCCGATGTGTGCGATGGCGCGTGTCATGCAAATCGGGTGCCGTTTTCGCACCACTTTTACTTCGGAAATGAAAGTCTCCGAAACACCCAAAACATGTTTGTTTGGCCCAATCAAGTCTATCGGATGTGTTTTTGGGTGTGCTTTCACGGAAGGGTTCCGATGTGTGCGATGGCGCGTGTCATGCAAATCGGGTGCCGTTTCGCACCACTTTTACTTCGGAAATGAAACTCTCCGAAACAACCAAAACATGTTTGTTTGGCCCAATCAAGTCTATCGGATGTGTTTTGGGTGTGCTTCACGGAAGGGTTCCGATGTGTGCGATGGCGCGTGTCATGCAAATCGGGTGCCGTTTTCGCACCACTTTTACTTCGGAAATGAAACTCTCCGAAACAACCAAAACATGTTTGTTTGGCCCAATCAAGTCTATCGCATGTGTTTTGGGTGTGCTTTCACGGAAGGGTTCCGATGTGTGCGATGGCGCGTGTCATGCAAATCGGGTGCCGTTTTCGCACCACTTTTACTTCGGAAATGAAACTCTCCGAAACACCCAAAACATGTTTGTTTGGCCCAATCAAGTCTATCGGATGTGTTTTTGGGTGTGCTTTCACGGAAAGGTTCCGATGTGTGCGATGGCGCGTGTCATGCAAATCGGGTGCCGTTTTCGCACCACTTTTACTTCGGAAATGAAACCTTCAGAAACACCCAAAACATGTTTGTTTGGCCCAAACGAGTGTATCGGATGCGTTTTTGGCTGTGCTTCGACGTAAGGGCTCCGATGTGCGATGGCGCGGTCATGCAAATCGGGTGCCGTTTTCGCACCACTTTACTTCGGAAATGAAACTCTCCGAAACACCCAAAACATGTTGTTTGGCCAAACGAGTGTATCGATGCGTTTTCGGTGTGCTTCGACGTAAGGGCTCCGATGTGTGCGATGGCGCGTGTCATGCAAATCGGGGTCCCGTTTTCGCACTACTTTACTTCGGAATGAAACTCTCCGACACACCAAAACATGTTTGTTGGCCCAATCAGTCTATCGCATGGTTTTTGGGTGTGCTTTCACGGAAGGGTTCCGATGTGTGCGATGGCGCGTGTCATGCATATCGGGTGCCGTTTTCGTACCACTTTTACTTCGGAAATGAAACCTTACGAAACACCCAAAACATGTTTGTTTGGCCCAAACGAGTGTATCGGATGCGTTTTTGGGTGTGCTTTCACGGAAGGGTTCCGATGTGTGCGATGGCGCGTGTCATGCAAATCGGGTGCCGTTTTGGCACCACTTTTACTTCGGAAATGAAACTCTCCGAAACACCCAAAACATGTTTGTTTGGCCCAAACGAGTGTATCGGATGCGTTTTTGGGTGTGCTTCGACGGAAGGGTTCCGATGGGTTCGATGGCGCGTGTCATGCAAATCGGGTGCCCTTCTTGCACCACTTTTCTTCGGAAATGAAACTCTCCGAAACACCCAAAACATGTTTGTTTGGCCCAATCAAGTCTATCGGATGTGTTTTTGGGTGTGCTTTCACGGAAGGGTTCCGATGTATGCGATGGCGCGTGTCATGCAAATCAGGTGCCGTTTCGCACCACTTTTACTTCGGAAATGAAACTCTCCGAAACATCCAAAACATGTTTGTTTGGTCCGAACGAGTGTATCGGATGCATTTTGGGTGTGCTCGATGGAAGGGGTTCCGATGTGTGCGATGGCGCGTGTCTGCAATCGGTTGCCGTTTTCGCACCACTTTTACTTCGGAAATGAAACTCTCCGAAACACCCAAAACATGTTGTTTGGCCCAATCAAGTCTATCGGATGTGCTTTTGGGTGTGCTTTCACGGAAGGGTTCCAATGTATGCATGGCGCGTGTCATGCAAATCGGGTGCCGTTTTCGCACCTCTTTTACTTCGGAAATGAAACTTCCGAAACACCCAAAACAAGTTTTTGGCCCAAACGAGTGTATCGATGTATTTTTGGTGTGCTTTCACGGAAGGGTTCCGATGTGTGCGATGGCGCGTGTCATGCAAATCGGGTGCCGTTTTCGCACCACTTTTACTTGGAAATGAAACTCTCCGAAACACCCAAAACATGTTTGTTTGGCCCAATCCAGTCTATCGATGTGTTTTGGGTGTGCTTTCACGGAAGGGTTCCGATGTATGCGATGGCGCGTGTCATGGCAAATCGGGTGCCGTTTTCGCACCACTTTTACTTCGGAAATGAAACTCTCCGAAACACCCAAAACATGTTTGTTTGGCCCAACGAGTGTATCGGTGCGTTTTTGGTGTGCTTCGACGGAAGGGTTCGATGTGTGCGATGGCGCGTGTCATGCAAATCGGG